>JAHSUH010000952.1:0-19658 GCA_025388415.1 Cynanchum wilfordii | reverse complement strand
GATTATTTTAGTGTTTATATTAATATTATATGACTTTCGAATAACCACGTCATCGCCCGGTTCGGGAATGGGCGTTTCGCCATTTAACCTCGGAGTATTAGGGATTTTAGGGGTGACGGGGTGTGGTACGCGGCTCTCCTTTATTTTGCTGGCGTCCTGCGACATGGGTATCATTACCCTTTTCCGTCTAGGACTTTTGAAGCAAGCGTGTTTGCCCGTTTTGACCAGTTGCGGGTGGGTTCCGTCTCGCAAACCGTGACTATGTAATAGATAAAGATGTTTTTGGTGGGACCGGGCATGAGGGCATTCACCTCGATCTACCCGATCATGAGTTATAAATATACAGACATTTAGGGAAAGGAAACACATGTATCATTTTTGATTGAAAATACTTTTTAGATGGTAAGAGTGCCACGGGTTGGGCAACAAGGTTCCATCTAATCTTGATAATACATAAGTACTGGTTTGATTTCTTTTTCTATGCAGCAGGGTCCCTCCCGGTTCGGGGTGAGGTTGTTGGATTTGTCTTGTCGGTTTGTCACCTCGATTTTCCTCAAGACCCGATCTCCAACTTCCAGAGGCCTTGATTGTACCCACTTATCGTGGGAGGCCTTTGTTTGTAATTTATGCGCTTGAATTTTGACCCTTGCGATCTCCCTCCTTTCATCGAGCGAGATCCGAGTCGATTTTTTTGGCTGTTATGTTGAGGCTTTGGTCAAATTAATCGACCTTGTGAGTGGGGAGTGCGACTTCGGTGGTGCTCTTCTTGCGGATCCGTATACCAATGCGTAAGGGGTTTCTCCGGTGGGGCCCCTAGTCGAAGTGCGTGCGACCAGCGGCCTGGGCTTAACTCTTCCACCCACTTTGTTCGATCTTCCCGCCAAGTTTCTCTTTAGGGCGTTGAGTACCGGCTTATTGTTGCTACAGCAGTCGTTTCCTTGAGGATGTGCTATAGAAGATTTCTAGTGTCTTATGTGAAACCTTCCACGTTCGGCCGTGAATTCGTCGGAGAATTGGGTGTCGAGTGTTCGATTACTACTTGCTCTTGGGATGCCAATCGGCATAGGATAGACTCGTGAAGGAATTTTAGTACATTATCCTCGTGGGGGTGCACTAGAGGTTTTGCCTCCATCCATTTCGGAGTAATCCACCGCCGCTACCAAGTAATCAAATCCTCCTTTGGATTTTGGGAACTTGCCCATGAGATCCGTCTCCCACGTATCAAATGGCCAAGTTGGGATGATCGGTGTTTGCTAGATGGATGGGAGTCGCGGTATGTCGATAAGCTTGAAAACTCTTGCAATTTGGGCGTCGCCTTCGAATCTTCATGCGGCGTTGACGATAATACCCTTGCGGAGTATTTACGTGTGCCAAGGATCGCCCTCTGGATGCCCTCCACACGCTCCTTCGTGGACCTCGGCTAGGAGATCGCTTGTTTGGTGCGGGGGTACACATCTAAGCGGGTCTAGTAAATGATCTTCTATAGAGTATGTCGTTGAGAATTCACTACAAGAAAAGCGGCATTTGCGACCAATTTTTGCGGCTGACCTCTAATTGCGTCGCCAATTGTGACCAAATTTGCGGCCAGATCGCCTTAACAGTCGCAAATTGCGACTAATTCTTGTGACAACCACAAATCCGTCGCAAATTCCTAAGGAATTTTGCGCGGCCCCAATCCGTCACAATTTGCGGCCGAGCTTTTTGCTACTTGATTATGTTAGCTTGTTATTTTCGAGCCGATTTTGTGACGACCATCGAGAAAGATAGGATGTAAATATTTGATATATTTTATTAGAAAAATAATATAATTTATATTGAATTATTATAATAATTTAGTAAAGATAATATAATTTTGAAATGATATTTTAGTTTATTTAAAAATTTGTTGGAGGGAAAACTTTAATTTCGGTTTTGGCGGGAAAATTTTGGAAAATTTTGAACATTTTTATACATTAATTGTGTTCAATTCGAGTTAATTATGGAGTTAATTGGACTTAAATGAATGGGAATTAAGCAAATTCTTTAGTTTTCTATTCCGAAGTTTCGGGGACCAAAATTGAAGAAAGGAAGAAATCGGGAACTAAATAGCAATTTAAAAGTAACGGCATGCAACATTGTGCCCAGTACAAGTGTGTTCACGACCGTGCCACAGAACGAAGCACCGTGCGTGACACCGTGCCACAAAGTCGGTAGCACCGTGCCAAAGCTGCGAGACACGGCCCACTGTGGTATGGCCTAGTAAATGTTACACATTGGAAAATTTTTGTTTTTTCAGCCCAACTCACCCATATAAATAGAGGTATCATGTGCAAGCTTTGGCAAATGAGGATCACTCAACGCAGGACATTTAGGAGGTTCCTAGACAATAGGAATTCGTGATAAACTTTAGTCGAGTTTTTAGTTTTCATTTTTCTTTCTTCTTGAGTGTAGGGTTGAGCCTCCACCATAAGGGATACGCTATGGTTTAGTTGAGGGGGAGTGATAGCTGAAGATCTTTAGAGCGAGATAAGGATGAGATGAAGTCTCGGCAAGGATGCGGAGGATTAAGCCGGTCAGTGGAGCGGTGAGAACGGCGCTACAACTTTCTCTTTCCTTTTCTTTTTCGTTCTTGTATTTCTTTTCCTTTATATGTTATGATTACGTGTCCTAAGATACTCTTTATTTTGATTGATTGATTAATGATTTATATATTCCTAGGAAGGATATGTTTTAATGTACATTGTGAATTGCTTATTGTTTTACGCTTTTGATTTAATTCTCATATTGAGTTTATGCCATGAAACTTAGGTTGATGCATGATACTACAATAGTTAATTGAATTGACGGTTTTATTAATGAGTCCATCCTAGGAGATATAATGAGTTGCAGTTAGGACTAATAACTACGAGACGTTCGAGGTTAGGCATCCTAATAATCTTGGGTTTGGAATTAATGCAAATCTTAAGGTTATGTTATTAAATTGACGCCTTAATAACTAATCTAAAAAGGTTTAGGATTACTTACAATGACCATATTGAGGTAATCATTCTAGACAACTCGAGTATGGTAGTAAGATAATTCAAATTCATAATTGCCTTGCATCAGCTTGCAAGCTACACTTTGAACATTGTTCAACTTAATTAATCATTCGTACTTCATTAGAGATCTTAGTCGATTATTTTCCATTCTTGTTTTTAATTATTCTTTTACAACTTATCTTAATTGAATGGACACCTAGGACTAATTCCCTTGAACTTTAGGATTTGTCATAATTGGTAGAAATTAACCAGTAGTTACCAACGTTCTTTGATGATACGATATTTATAAATTTAAATCATTAATTACTCCGTGTTACTATCGCATGCGATAAAAAGATTTTCTGCCTTCAGTTGTGTTTGATTATGTGACATTGTTTTTGTAGAGATATTTAACTTCATATGATACTATATATTTTTACTAGCTTTCAAAGAAACACGCACCGGGGTGAAGTCAGAGAGAAACCACAAAAATTTTAGCATCTAGGGAGACATCTTTGCCTTCCTCAATTCTCTTGTCTCTCTCTAATCTTTAAATTGGGGTAAGCCTTGTAAAGCCCAGTATTCACAAATAACGCATCCCCTTCAAAAATAACTCTTTCGGAGCTGATCAATGGCTATCTTGAGAGCTTGAGTAGCAGCCGGGCCGGCACAAAAGGATTCTCGGAGGCCAGAGTGGTTAACCCAAGCTCTGGTACAAGGCTATGAGAATTTCTAAGCACAACACCAGTGGCCGTTTCCCATCTTTATGGGCTGCGTCGAAATTCATCTTCAACTCCCGATAGACGGTGGTTCCAGCGTTCGGTGAACCCCCGGGTAAATTTCCCCTCCTTCTGGACTTCCTTTGAGCAACTCTCCAATTCTTCTGTGAATTTCTATGGGTAATGTTTGCAGTGGTAGACCAATCTGTTCTCGGAAAGCCCTTTGGAACACTTGGCGGATTTACTTCTCTATGTGATGGTTTCCAAAAATCTGCAATTGAAGAAGCTATGTTAAGCCCCCTATTCCCATACACTTTGAGATAGAGCAAATCTTAAGATTATGTTGTTGAATTGACGCCTCAATAGCTAATCTAAAAAGGTTTAGGATTACTTGCAACCATCATATTGAGGTAATCATTCTAGATAACTCGGGTATGGTAGTACGACAATTCGAATTCATAATTGTTCACCTTAGTTAATCATACGTACTTCATTAGAGATCTTAGCTAATTATCTTTCCAATCTTGTTTTTAGTATTCTTTAAACAACTTATCTAAATTGAATGGACACATAGGACTAATTCCTCGAACTTTAAAGATTGTCATAATTGATAGAAGCTAACCAGCCGTCACCAACGTTCTCGTGGATACGATATTTATAAATTTAAAATCGTGGTACTCCGTGCTACTATCTATATGCGATAGGTACTCTTCCTTAGTTGTGTTTGATTTTGTGACACTGTTTTGTGAGATTATTTGCTTTATATGATACTATATTTTTACTCACTCAAAACACACACCGGATTTTTGGCGTCGTTGCCGGGGAACGCTAAATTCATAATATTTTTGAAATTCTATGCAAAATTTTAGAAATTTTATGATTTGGTAACGGTAGTATCTATCCTTTATGACTTGATTAGTGGAATTAGACCTCACTTTCCTAAGTATACGGTTTCCTATATTGTTAATTTTAGAAATTATCTAGAATTAAATAATTAAGGACATCTAATTTTAGAAAATTCATTCTAAAACCATACTAGGAAAAACTCTAGAGATTATCTAGGGTCGGAAAAAAACAAATCATGCCTAATCTATCTTTGGTATTATCAAAAATTGAAAATTTTTGACTTCATCGTGCGAGGATCGACCTGAATTGAAACCGAAAGGGCTGGCCAACCCATTTCTACTATGGATTCATAAGATGAAGGTAAGAACTTCCTTGATTATAATTGCAATCTGAATGAGAAACGAAAGGAAGTTGCAACTGAATGCACTCAAGAGGTACAAAAGAGCTTTTGTTTATAAAATTGTTGATATTCAAGGTACCAATCCTAGCCTTTACTCTCATACATGTTCTATTGTTTTTTGGATAGCTGTTCTAGCTATATTATTTCTTAACATGATAAGAGAGTTTAAGGGAGTTTATAGATGATTTCATATGATTGATATACGTTCATGCATTGTTTGTGAAATCTAGAATCTATGTTTTAAAGATGCATAAAAACAGCGCATATGCTTAACAGGAAAAGTTATTCCTTTTGTGTTTGATAAGGCATTTTTGCATGAATCTTATTAAAGGAATTCTTTCACTACTGCACTCATTATAACATCCCCCCGATTGAAATTGGCTATATCATATGTGATATGCTATGAATTTCCAAATGATATACTATTCTAGATGTTGTATATGCATTTGATATATTTAATCTTGTCTAACATTATTATGTACACCGATCACCTTGCACTCACTTGTTGAATTATAATGCATTTTATGTACGTGGGATAGAATCTTAAAATTTGATAAATATGTAAATTCAATGAGCTTTAAATGGAAAAATAGGATTTGGCATGATAGACAGTTTAAAGGAATTTCAACTTGAGGATAAAATGTTATTATATTCACATTTGAAAATGTTTTCAGGATGTTTTAAAGCTATTGGACAAACTCCTTCGTTATTAACAATTCTCGCAATGAGAGCTTGTGAAGTAATGAATGAGGGTGAAACATCATTCAAGGTGAACACACAAAAGTTGAAATTTTACAGGGAATTGTTCTAGAAAATCGAACATAAAGTCCTTCTGAGGAGAGGAAGGCAGACCGCTTGATAATGACAAGAAAGAAGCGCTTATAGGGAGGCAACCCTATGTTTTCGTTTTCGTTGTTTTGTTTTGTTTTTCTTGTTCTTGTTTTTCTTTGTTTGTCTTTTGTTTGTGTGTTTTATTTTAATGGTGTCCTATGTGGTTTTTGGCGTAATTTATGTCTACTCTGTTTATTTAGAAACTGGATGCTCCGGAATAGGATTTTCACGTTTATTTAAGAGACTGGATGTTCTAGTTTAGGACTACTATGCTTACTTCAGTAGATTTTGGAAGTTCCAGACAGGTTCATATGTGCTAAATGATCATGGCATGATAGAAATTGGATGTTCCAACATAGGGATTACACTGTTTAATTAAATAGATGTTGGATGTTCCGGATAAGACATTGTTGTGTCATTTAATGTATTGAGTGGATAATGATTGTTCCAGGTCAAATTTTACTGCATATAAATTGTTTGGAACACATTAGCTTTAAAAATGGTAAAATTCGATTGTGCATGTGCACTGCACAACCGTGTTCATGGGGAACTGTGCAAACTTTGCTACTCATAGCTATTCATTACTCTATCCCCTATTTATCTCTAAATTCACTCAACTCTCTTTCTCTATCTTTGTATACATATAGTTGCTACCTTGCAACTATGACACTGAAGAGAGTTCATCCTCCCTTGATTGCTATCTCGATTTATTCATTTCAAATAGATCGGAACGTAGCTACTGAGCTCTACAACTCATTTCCGAGAGGATTAGTACATCATGGCAGAAGAAATTGATTGGGAGACCCTTACAATTCTCAAGTTTGATACACATATACATATTTTACTTTACATCCGCATTTTTAATGCGGAAGTGCTACTTACGAGGTACTAGTATGTGAATCTTCTATACTTTTTGAGCATCATGAAAAGTCTATTTCTTTAAGGCTTGGTGGATATGATCATGATTTAAGTATGAAGCGAGTAGAATTGTCTTTAAAATCTATTTGGGACCATATCACTGTGTATCATCCTGTTTATTCTAGAAGGTCAAAAGCTTCTATTTCTCATTTTGTATTTCACTCTTTGCATGTTATGCTTGCATGCTATTAATAGAAAGGAGAATATCGAAGTGATTAATGCCATAGATATAAATGAGTTATCACATGTTTTTAGGTGTATTCCTGTGTACATGAATAGAATATTCGCTAGAACTGCTAAGGAATATGCTACTAACACTCGTGAAGGTGTTTTGAGACATAACATCATTAGAGTTGCTAGATTTCTTGGTATAGATATTGCAGCTGCAACTCTCAGTATGGAAAGCACATCTCTTTCACCTGTGACCATCATTACCTTCCAAACATGGACGGACATACAAGTTGGGTATATGAATATCTGCCGAGGATGAGGTTCCACCATACGAACCACCGCACCACCGCACCACCATATCAATTTGAGCAGCAGCCGCAACCACCTGGATACCTAGTTTTTCTTCTTTCCCTTTTTTTTGTTTTCTTTTTCTTTTTTGTTCTTTTTGCTTTTGTTTTCTTGTTGGTGTTTTCTATTTTAGGACACTACTTAGTCTTAAACATCTTTCTCTTTGCTTTGTCTTATTTGTTCATAGATGTTTTAGATTAAGTGTGGGGTTTTCATCTCCACCTGCCTACAACATTGAGGACGGTGTTCATTTTAAGTGTGGGGTAGGGGGTGAATTTCTATGGGCTGAATTTTGCTAGATTTTTTTTTAATTTTCTCGAATTTTATGGCAATTTTAAACTTTTTGGGATATTTGATAAACTTTTGAAGCATGATTTACTCCGCCTATGATAAAAACTATTTATTTGATTGTAAGAATCTTGAGGATTGAGTTTGATTTATTCATAGAAACTTGATGCTAGTCTAGTTGTAGGAAATCCCTTGTTATCTTGATCACATCTATTTTGGCGAAATTGTTTGATCGATGGATTACTTTTGGACTTTTAGTTAAATAGTGTTAGACCATCCCGGATGTTGTGATAGCTGTTATGGTGACTTGATAGGGGTTTGAGAAGCATGCCACTAGTTTATTTTTCCGGTCATTTATTTTAATAAGGGTAGTTTACAAGTGTTCTTGGCTACTTAGGAATCACTTCTGAATGGAATTGAATGCCCGGTGCCCTAAGGTCTTTGAGGTCCGGGAGCCACCGGAGTGAGACTTGCTACATGGGTAGTTAAAGTTAACATGGTTAATTAAACGCTTATACCCATTGCAAAGAAAAAAAAGTATATGTTTGAAAAAAAGGGAAGTATATATATAAAAAAAAAGAGAGAGTAATAAGTGTGGCATTGTGACTTGATCCCTAGATGGTTGATTGTAATTAGTCGTTGTGACGTCTAAATGATCAACATACTATCTTTCTACTAGTTTGAAGGGAAGTCTATTGTTTGGATGATGAGGGAATTTAGAACTCACACTACACCCAGGGAGATTCTATGATTAGATGTGTGTTGATTTAATATGGATATTTTGAACTATTTCTTCTTGATTTGCACATGATACATTTCATGAGGCATTAGGAGTAATTCACTCTTTGATAGTCCATTCCGATTTTCCGAACAAGTTTGAAATGTTAAGATTATGTGAACACCTTCTGAGCTTAATTGATGAACATGATTAGTTGAGTCACACATGTTTTCTTGGACTATATTTAGTAGTTTGCTTGAGGACAAGCAAAAGATTAAGTGTGGGGTATTTGATAAGTCGATTTTATATCATGTTTTTATACATTAATTGTGTTCAATTCGAAGTTAATTATGGAGTTAATTGGATTTAATTGAATGGAAATTACGCAAATTCTTTATGTTTTTATTTCGAAGTTTCGGGGACCAAAATTGAAGAAAGGAAGAAATCGGGGACTAAAAGTGCAATTTAAATAAGTGTGCAACATCGGCCAGACACGCGCGCGCTGTTCCTGGCCGTGTCGTGCCATAGCACCGTGCGCAGTGTGCGCAGCACGCGTGCCGCAACGCCCGTAGCACCGTGCCGGGGCGACACACTGGCTGGCGCTATGGCGCTATTCAATGTCCCACATGGAAATTTTACCTCTTTTCCACCCCAATTTCACTCCTATAAATAGATGCACTCATGTGCAAGATTTGACACCGGAATCACTCGAAACAGGAGCATTTCCGAGTTCCTAACCAATAGGAATTTTGTGATTAGCTCTAGTCGAGATTGAGTTTTCATTTTTCTTTCTTCTCGAGTGTAGGATTGAGCCTCAACCATAAGGGATACCCTATAGTTTAGTTGAGGGGAGTGGTAGCTGAAGATATTTAGAACAAGATAAGGATCCGGAGACAAGTCTCGGCGAGGTCCGGAGAGGACTAAGCCAGGTCCGTGGAAGTAGTGAGAGCAACACGACAAATTTCTCTTTCCTTTTCTTTTCGTTCTTGTATTACTTTTCCTTTATTCCTTTATATGTTATGATTTTGTGTCCTAAGATTCTCTTTATTTTGATTGATTGATTAATGATTTATATATTTCCTAGGAAAGGATATGTTTTAATTTACATTGTGAGTTGGTTATTGTTTTACGCTTTCAATTTAATTCTCGTATTGAGTTTATGCAATGAAACTTAGGTTGATGCATTATACTACAATAGTTAATTGAATTGACGGTTTGTTAATGAGTCCCCACCGTAGGAGATTTAACGAGTTGCCGGATTAGGACTAATAACTTGTGGCCACCATCCTGAGGTTAGGAAGCCTAATAATCTCGGGTTTGGAATCAATGCAAATCTTAAGATTATGTTGTTGAATTGACGCCTCAATAGCTAATCTAAAAAGGTTTAGGATTATTTGCAACCACCATATTGAGGTAATCATTCTAGATAACTCGGGTATGGTAGTAAGGCAATTCGAATTCATAATTGCCTTAGATCCGCTTGCAAGCTACACTTTCGAACATTGTTCACATTAGTTAATCATACGTACTTCATTAGAGATCTTAGCTAATTATCTTTCCATTCTTGTTTTTAATATTCTTTAAACAACTTATCCGAATTGAATGGACACATAGGACTAATTCCCTGAACTTTAATGATTGTCATAATTGATAGAAGCTAACCAACCGTCACCAACGCGTTCCCGTGGATACGATATTTATAAATTTAAAATCGTGGTACTCCCGTGTTACTATCTACATGTGATAGGTACTCTTCCTTAGTTGTGTTTGATTTTGTGACACTGTTTTGTGAGATTATTTGCTTTATATGATACTATATTTTTACTCACTCAAAACACACACCAGGGTGAAATTCATAAACCACAAAATTTTAGCATCTAGGAGACATCTCGCCTTCCTCAATTCTCTGTCTCTCTCTCATCTTTAAATTGGGGTAAACCTTGTAAAAAGCGAGTATCACAAAACGCGCATCCCCTTCAAAAATAACTCTTTAGAGCTTAGGATCAATGGCTATCATGAAGGCTTGAGTAGCGGCGGCTAGGCACAAAAGGGTTCTCGGTTTTAAGTGTCAAACAACGAAGCTCCTAGTACAAGGCCTTCACGAATTTCTAAGCACAACACCCGATGGACGATTTCCACGTCTTTGTAAGATGCGTCAGAATTCATCTTCAACTCCCCGATAGGCAATTTGGTTCCCCCGTGTTGACGAGAACCCCCAGAGGGATCGTTCCCCTCATGGACTTCCTTTGAGCAACTCTCCAATTCTTCTGTGAATTTCTATGGGTAATGTTTGCAGTAGTAGACCAATCTGTTCTCGGAAAGCCCTTTGGAACACTTGGCGGAATTCACTTCTCTATGTGATGGTTTTAAAGGGAAATCTACGGTTGAAGAAGCTATGTTAAGCCTATTCCCATACACTTTGAGGGATAGAGCAAAAAGATGGTTATTGCAACTTCCGGCGGGGTCTATTTCTACTTGGGAAGAGTTGAGCCGCGCCTTCCTTGCTGAATATTATTCGGCTGCAAAAATCTTGGAGTTTAGGAGAGCAATCTCGAGCTTTGCACAACAAGAAGGGGAGACGGTCTTTGAAGCATGGGACCGACTAAAAGAGTTAGTACGACTATGCCCCCAACACGGCCTCTCCGAGCCTCTCATGATGCAACAATTTTACGGAGGCATGAACGAGTTGGGAAAGCAAATTCTGGACGGCTTGAATCCTCAAGGAGGATTTAACGGGATGAATGAAGTGGATGCTAGAGCAGCTCTCGAGCGTATGTATCGAACGAACAAAAATTGGCGGACGAGCGTTCGAGCAAAGCCCGTTAGAAGCCCGGTCCACGTGGCTTCATCGTCTTCTCTTGAGGAACAAATAGAAAGTTTGAGATCTCACTTCAATTCTCAACTGAATCTCCTTCAAGGAAGAAGCACTCCGAACGTGAGTTTCGTGTGTGAGTTTTGCCAAGGTCCACACTTCGGCGGAGACTGCACCGGAAATGGAATACTTTCAATCCCCGAGGACACCGAGTTCATTGATGCCGTGCAAGCTGCACCTATGGGGAACTCCTACAACTCTTCGTGGCGGAATCATCCCAACTTTTCGTGGAGAAATAATTCAAACTCCGGTGGCGCTCCTTCAATTTTTGCGAGAACCTGGGGAGTTATCAACCAATCGCACTACCTCCTCAAAGAACTTACACCCCTTCTGATTCCATCTCGGAGATTAAAGACATGATGAAGGGGATGATAAGCTCCCAGAAAGAGATGATAGAATCAAACAAAAAGATTCAAGAATCTAACGAGGAGAGGATGAAGCAAACCGATATCAGCTTAAACGGAATCAACAATCCTCACTTCAAAACTTGGAGATGCAAGTAGGACAAGCGTCCAAGCAATTCTCCGAACGCGTAAAAGGAACACTTCCTAGTACCACCGAGCCAAACCCAGTTGAATGCAAGCAATTAACTCTTAGATCGGGTAAAACTCTTTCCTCACCTATTCCTAAAAAGACTAACGTACCTATTTTTGTGCGGGAACCGGTTGTGGAAGATACTAGGAAGGAAAGAACGAGCCATGATGAAGATCAAGGGGAGCAGAGAGATAAACTTCCAAAAAAGATTCCGGAAGAATTTCTACCTAAGATTCCTTATCCTTCTAGAATTAGTAAAGAGAGAGAGAAAGAACAATTTTATAAATTCGTTAAAACTTTTAGTCATATTTCTATTAATCTGCCTTTACTTGAAGTAATTTCTTCATTTCCAAAATATTCAAAGTTTTTAAAAGACATTTTGCGTAATAAATATCCTATAGACTGTGACAAGGTGATTTTAAATGAAGTTTGTTCAACTTTAATTTCCGAGAAATTACCTTTCAAATGTAAGGATCCCGGTTTTACTTTTACTTGTACTATAGGTAATATCGGTGATTTACATGCTTTAGCGGACCTAGGTGCAAGTGTGAATTTGATGCCTTCAAGTTTATTTGATAAGCTAGGGTTGCATGATTTGAAATCTACTAGGATGTGTGTACAACTAGCCGATAAGACAATTAAAGTCCCGAGGGGCATAGTTGAAGATATTCTTGTAAAAATCGGAAAATTTATATTTCCGGTAGACTTTGTTGTTATGGATATGCATGGTGAAGGTGGTATACCACTTATCTTAGGGAGACCTTTTCTAGCTACTTCTAAGGCACTAATTGATGTTAATCGGGGATATATTACGCTTCGAGTTTTGGATGAAGAGATTACGTTTCGTGTTTAGTTGTTTTACTTAGATATTATTTTGTTGTTCATTATTTTCTTACTTACTTTCCTCTCTTATTTTCAGGTATTAAATAAAGTTTCAAGCTTGTTGCTCGGAAATCCAGATTTGTCTTCTTTCCCTATCTTTTATCGAGTCTTATTTGGTTTATTGGCGTATTTTCTTGTCTAAATCGCTTTATTAATAACTGGATGTTCCAGTATAGGCTTTATTTGTTGATTGTTTTGTTACCTTGTTTCGGTCTAAATTTCTTTTAGATTTGTTAAATCCATGATTTGTTGATTTGGAGATTGTTCTGTGAGTTTGAGAGATTTTGAGGAACCTTTCAAAATTTTTCTGTTCTGGTCAAACATAGATGTGAAGTCAAAATTTTGACCAACACGCCCTGGAACACGGTCAACTCTATTGAACGTGTTGTTATTCTATGTTGACCGTGTTTACCGTTTTAAACTCTGAGCCCGTGTTTAATTTAAACACTGAGCCCGTGTTCAATTCCAGAATAGATCTGAAATCGCGCAGATTTCATTCTCTGCTCTGCAAAATTTTTCTCTCTTCTGCAAATTCATTCCGACGGCACCCACCCATTCATCTCTTTACCCTTCTTCTATTCTAACACTATGGCACCTCACCTCTCGGCTGTTCGCGGTGGGATGCACCCATTTCTCACATTTCCGGAAGATCGCCCCATTGCCACTCAACGTCTTCATACTTTTGCTCTCAAATCCATTCTTCACGGACGGCGAGTTGATTGGGCAGCAATCGACACCATGCAGCTACGCTCGGAGATAAGCAGACTATTTCAGTTCGCACCTTACCGGAGGCTATTTTCCATCGAGGCACCTGTCTTCGAAGAGTTGGTTTGTGAGTTCTTTTGCTACCTTTGATCCTCATTCTGAACATGTTACATTTCGTCTTGGAGGAGTAGATCGTTCCCTCACGATGAAGGAGTTTGGTATTGCGTTTGGGATTTGGACAGCCGAGGAGACAGAGTCCGACATGTATACGACGGCGGTTCAAGTATTCAGCGAGGATTCTAGCATTTAGTGGCAACACATCACGACTGATTCTTCCATCGTCTATGATCCTACATGTTCGAAAGCAACCGGTATCCATCTACCTTTGCGCTACTTACACTATATTCTTGCTCACACTTTTACGGGACGGAAAGACAGTTCCGGGGTAGTTAACACCACTGAGGTTGCCATACTTTCCCATATTTGGCGTGGTATTCCAGTAGACCTCACGAGGTCTATCGCTCGTATTTGTCGGGACTACGCCACAGATTCGAGGAAGCTAACACTCGGATTAGGCCCATTCATCACCAACATGGCCCGGTACTTCGACATAGATATTGATAGAGCAGATCTCACGATGTTGAGCGGCAACACAGTTCCGGTAGATAACAAGTGTCTTGTGCGTATGAATATCGCTCAGAAAGTCGGAGACAGCTTTGTTTTACGGTCATCGGATCAGCCTCCTACCACTGCCCCTCCACCGAGATTCCGGTCTCGTTCTCCTCCACATGCTGCTACTTCACGAGCTTCATCTTCCGAGAAGGCTACTACAGCACGTCTTGATAAGATCGAGAGAGATGTCATTCAGCTTCAGATGCAACAGTCTGTACTTCAGCAGACTTGTCAAAACATCTTGCAACAGTCAATTCAAACGCACCAGATGGTGCTGCAGATTCAGGAGAGTATCCCTCGACCCTCAGCTTCTTCGGATATGTCGGGTATACTTAGTCCATGGCTCGATGCACTTCATGGCACCATTCCACCCGAGTATAGTTCCCCGAGATTTCCTACACCTCGCCCACAGGACCCTCCAGCTCCTTTGGATTAGTTTCTGATTTTATTCTCTGCTTTCGTTTTCTTTTGTTCTTTCGTTTTTTGTTGTTTTTCGTTATTTTCGGGCTGTACTTGTTGAAATCTCCTTGTTCTACTTGGTTATCTTTTGAGTATTTGCTTATTAGTTCTTTTTATCATTTTAGTCTTTTTATGTTTATTTTCTTATTTCTTGCTTATTTCTTTTCGCGCCTATTTTCTCTTCTTGTTTTTTTCTCGCTTTCTTATTTTTTCAAAATAAGTTGTGGGGTATTAGCTTTTACACTGAGGACAGTGCAATTCTCAAGTTGTGGGGTAGGTGTGTGTTCTCGTTTTATCTCAATTTTCAAATATTTTCAAAAAAAAATTGCTTAATTTTTCAAATTTTTCAAAATGATTAGTTTACTTGAAAAGATTATTTTGTGAACTTTGGTTTTGGGAATTTGATTTGCTTAGCCGATGATAGATATCGGTTGTTGATTGTTGAAAGTCTCGAGATTTGATTTAGTTCATTTTGTTGATACTTGATACGAGCATGATTATAGGAAAATCCTGAAATTATTTTGACATAGCTATTTTTGGTTGGTTGTTCCGATTAGTGGACTACTTTTGGACATTTATTTGAGTAGTATTAAGTCTTTTGGGAATGGAAATAACTTGAATTTTCACTTGAAAAATTCTTTGAGATACTTGCCACACTTTTAATTTTCGTTGAATAAATTGTTGAATAAAAGGTTATTTTGCATGTATCCTTTGCTACTTGAGCACCACTTCTTATGGGAATTGAATGCCCGGTGCCCTAAGGTCCTCGAGATCCGGGAGTCATCGGAGTGGAACTCGTTACAAGGGTAGTTAAAGTTGATATTGTTAAGCAAACAATAAAAACCTTGAATAAAAGAGAATAAATTGAATAAAAATTTACTTTTGAATAAGTGGCTTGTTTCTTGAGATTTGATTGTGATTATGTCTCGTTGTTGAAGTTTTTGATCGACCGAACCACTATTTGAGTAATTTGCTTTGAAAGGAAATTTGCTATTTGGATCACTAATTGAGATAGAGCACACACTGCACTCAGGATGATTTTATGATCGTTTTTCGTAATTAAGTTGAAAATGATTTGTTCAATTTTGTATTTCTTGATTTAAACATGAAAACACTTGATGAGGCATAGAAGTGAATCATTCTTTAAACACTTTGTTTATGAGATCTTTGAAAAGTAAACTAGTTAGTTTGAATTCTTTGAGAAAACATTTATGCACTTCTCTTCAATGATTTGTTTGTTCAAAATTCCTTCTTTGATTTGCTTGAGGACAAGCAAAGGTTAAGTTGTGGGGTATTATGATAACGCTAAATTTGGTAATGTTTTGGAAGGGTATTTGTGCATAATTGTTGAGGATTATTAGAGTAAATTGAGATAAATATGTTAATTGTGCGCTTAATTGTGAATATTCTGTTTTTAGGAAGTTTGTGGAGTAAATTGATTAAAAGAGCGAAGTTCGGGGACTACATATGCAATTTCTGGAAAGATGCACAAAACCAGCCCAGGAACACGTGCTCGGTCCACGAACACGCCTAGCAAGAAGCCTGAACACGCCCTTCAAGCCAGTGAACACCGTGCTCAGTGAACACGCCGCCGAATAAGGAAGAACACGTCCATATTCAACACGCGCTCGTGATGAAACCGTCACCGAGCCCGTGTTACGTATACCCCGGAGCCCGTGTTTGGCGCTCTGTTCCGAGATTTTAGAGATTTTTGTGTAAAATTACTATTTTACCCCTGTTTTGGTTATCTATAAATATTGGGATTTTTACCATTAATTAAGGTTAATAGAGGTTGGATAGAGGTTTGATTAGGCTTAATTGCTAAGTAATTTTAGAGGTTTTTTTTTTTTGGTGGTAGAACTTAGAGAGAGATCTATACTTTGATTTTCCAATTTTCTTAGAGATTACTCTCTACTTGTTGTAGTATTGAGTATCTTGGGATTATTTTGGTAGGTTTGCCTCGATCCGTAAGGAGATCTATTGAATATATTCTAGGGTATTTGGGCTACACAAATTGAAGATCCAAATTGAAGAAGCAAAGAGGAATCAAGAGAAGGAGTTGAAGAGGAAGAAGGTTTAATGTCTATGTTTCACTTTCCCCTTTTCTTCTATTATTCCTTGTTGATAATTCTTTGTAATTAGTTAACCAACCTTAGGAATTCTCATTTCTACATTTCTTATAGGTAGATTTGGTTGGTTTTATTTTACAAATTACTTGAGATATTGTGATGTTCTTGGAGTTGAATGATTGTGGTTTTATTAATTCGAATTGCAATTTCATTGATGACTTTAGATCTGAATTTTATCTTTAGTACAAGTCTTGATGTGAGATTGTGGTTTCGGATTAACACTAATTGTTAGGCCGGAACCTGGATATACGATTAGTGCCAAGTTGATGTGATTAATTTCCTATTGATGGACCGGAACCTGGATGATTGATGGGAGATTTGATCTTGTCAACATTCAAGTGTTCTTAATCTAGGAATTTCTTGCCACGAACCGTATGGAAGAGATTCTACTTTAGACTTGATTTTGGTGGAGCTATGATACTAGATCCGATTATCCTGATACTTGGTATTTTGTATCCTCTTATCTCACCTATATTTTACAAAGAATTCCTCCCAACCTTTTTACTCATCCATGTTTTATTCCTTACATTGTTCTTTACTTTGCTTTCTAGGATTTAGAATTCAATCTTATCATTCTTGATATTGGTTGATTTACTTGTTGAATGATCCTTATTCACAAATCATATTCATAATTAGTTTGATTATATTTTCCACACTAGAATTTAATAGAAGTCTTAGGGAAAAACGATTTTTATAAATTTAAAATCTGAATATCACCTTATTTACTAAACTATTTCGATAGGTGCTCTGCCTAATTGAGTTATTTTATTAGTGACAAACTTATTTTAATCTTAAAGATTCTTATTATTTTTTAGTATTATTTATTCGATTATTTATATTATTTATATTATTTATATATAACTCAAATAACACATCACCAACGCTTCCGATGATACGATATTTATAAATTTAAAATCGTGGTACTCCTGTTACTATCTCGCATGCGACAGGTACCTCAGTTGTGTTTGATTATGTGACATTGTTTTGTGAGATTATTCGCTTTATATGATACTATATTTTAACTCACTCAAAACACACACCGGGGGTGAAATCTTGAACTACAAAATTTTAGGTATCTAGGAGACATCCGCCCTTCCCCACCCCTTCGTCTCTCTCTCTCTAATTCCTTTAAATCTAAAAAAAAACCTTGTAAAGCCAAGATCACAAACAACGCATCCCCTTCAAAAATAACTCCCTCGAGTTTCGCATCAATGGCTATCTTGAGAGCTTGAGGAGCCGGGTCACTTCTGCACAAAAGGATTCTCTGAGCCAAGTGGTTAACCCAAGCTCCTAGCACAAGGCCCCGAGAATTTCTAAGCACAACACCAAGAAGTCGATTTCCCATCTTCATGGGCCACGCAAAACTGATCTTCAACTCCCCAATAGACGGTGGTTCCCACGTTCCAGGGCAGAACCCCTGTGCAATTTCTTCCTTCCCGGACTTCCTTTGGGCAACTCTCCACCTTCTCGAGAATTTCTGCGGATAATGTTTGCAGTAGTAGACCAATCAGTTCCATGTGCTCCAGCGCAAATTTTATTTCTTTCCATTGAACTTTGTTCAAAAGCAGCGACAAAAAAATGTATCACTTTTTCTCTATCTTCTGCATGCGAGAGGAAATTGTTTTTGTTACCAAGTATAAATTGAATCCAGCGTTCTGTGTCCATATGACTGAAATCTTCAATTTTGTGTTGCCAAGGGGAAGTCCACCACAGGAATTTAGTTAGGGGACAGTGAAATAGTAGATGGCTAAGGCTTTCTGGTGCTTTTTGACAAAGGTAGCACGTAGAGTCTTGGCTAAGTATGAATTGTTGAATTCTCTCTAGGGTAGGCAGTACATTACTTAGCATCCTCCGGATTAGGACCTTATGTCTATTGTGCAACCTTGAATCCCAAACTGTCTTCCATTTCAGCCGAGTAGAAATATCGAAGCTAAAACCATTTTGCTGCATAATCAACCTTTATGTAGAATGGGAAATTTCCTTCCTCGTGGAGGGAGTCCACACAAGGCTTTCCTGCTCAATTTCAAAAATAGGAGTATTCATGATCTCTTCTCTAAGAGGGTCAGGGAAAATAGAAGAGATCGGGGTAGTGTTCCATCCGGTACCATCAACATTCATAAGATCTCTCACCAAAGTAATGTGATCAGGTACTGCCATGTCCGAAGGAATTCTGAAGCTATGAGCAGAGGGGAGCCAAGGGTCCTTTTTTAAGTTGAGGACGGATTTGGCTCCTACTTGATAGCAGGCTCCATCCTTAAGAGTTGGAATACTCAGTAGGATACTTCCCCATATCCAAGACACAGTAGTATTAGACCTTTGAATATCTAGAATTTGCCTACCCCTCAAATATTCGGCTTTGATCAATTTAGTCCAAGTCTTCCGTGTAGGAGTTTCCGGGTTCCAAGCTAGTTTTGTAAGCAAAGCCTTGTTGAGATCCTCCATCCTCTCGATCCCAAGACCTCCTGCTGTCTTCGGTCTACAAACCGTGTCCCACGATTTAAGGTAAAGATGGTGTTTCTTCTCATCCTTATGCCCCAGAAGAAATATCCCTTTATCCCGTTGTCCATCTTAGCTAACATCAGTTTTAGGGAGTCAATTACATGCATCAAAAATGTCGGGATAGCTTGAGCTACGCCCTTGACCAACACTAATCTTCCACCATAGAAAGTGTTTTTTGCTTCCAACTCATCACTTGTTCTTCGATTTCTCCAAGGTTTCCTTGTAAGCCTCTAACTTGGATTTTAATAGACAAAAAGGGTGTTGCAAATACTTTGTTTTGTGTGCACATTCTTGCATGCCCAACTGCCTAGTGATTTCTCCTTTTAATTACCCTGTCACATTCCCCCCAAAGTGAATAAGCAGATTTACTCTAGCTTGATTTGTTGTCCACCAATTTCCACTAGAAAAGACATCTAGACATTTGTTTACCTTAGTAGCTTCTTCCATCGTTGCCTTGCAATAGATCACAAGGTCGTCCGCGTACATGAGATGTGTGACTTTAGGGCTCTCTAGATACTTTAATACTACCGATTTTTCTTTCTTGCTCGCTCTAGCAATAATCCTGGATAGTAAATCGGAGTAGATAGTAAAAGTGCGGGGATAATGGATCCCCTGTCTAATCCCACGTCCCGCTTGAAAATATCCAAAAGGAGAGCCATTAATAAGAATAG
>JAHSUH010000951.1:0-12268 GCA_025388415.1 Cynanchum wilfordii | reverse complement strand
TCACTCATTGCTCCTTCTACCATGGCAGCAGAATTCATAGCTTGTTATGAGGCATCCAACCATGCAATATGGCTAAAGAACTTTGTCACTGGGCTGCGAATTGTAGATGGCATTGAAAGACCATTAAAGTTATTCTGTGACAATAACTCGGCAGTTGTTGTATTCCAATAACAATAGGAGCACATCAAAGTCAAAACATATTGACATCAAGTTCCTAGTTTTTAAAGAAAGAGTTCAAAGTAGTTTGATATCTATAGAACATATTAGGACAAACTCCATGATTGCAGATCCGCTAACGAAAGCTTTGTTACCCAAGGTCTTTCATGAGCATGTTGCTCATATGGGTATATGTTTGATTGATAATATGCTAGTTTAGTGGGAGTTTGTGTTCTTTCTATAGACATGTTTCGGATTTATAGTTTCATGATGTTTTTGAGAGTTATTACAGCTGTATTAAGTTTTGCATATTTATAAACACTCTGTTTACATTTGGAATGATCTCATTAAAGAATAATGAGGACCAGTTGAAAAATTGGCATGTGGAGATCACATTTCATGTATTTTTCATGCTACATACCATACTTGATCCATGTCATTTAGTTATATTGATATACGTAATCATTGTTGGGTTTAATTGCGATATTGTGATGAATGCCCCTTTGGTTCTATATTGATGTGATTGATGGACCGGATTAATTGAGGATGCATACAAAAATAATAGCAAATGATTGGGTACTCTTAAAGATTAATAATACATAATCGGTTGTGACACATTAGCCCAAGTGGGAGATTGTTGGATTTATTTTAATAAATCATGTGGGCTTTCGTGTCATTTATGTATTAAGTGCTATTATATTTTGTAAGGCCCTATTAAAAGTGATCTAATTATGTTAAATGGGTTAATGTATCGGAAATAAGTATGAGCCCACTTATGTAGATACCTTAATTCCTAGTCTGTGATGGGTTAGTTAGGGATTGATATATATTTTATTGGTTATGGTCCTCGAGAGAAGATTGTGAGTTTCTATTCTATATCCCGTTAATAGAACAGAACCCTAGCTCCAATAATATTTCTCAGAAGACTTTAATCGCTTTGACAGTTTTGATCGGAAAGGTGTCTTCCGGGATCCTTAAAGGCTAAAAAGGTTTTGAATTTACGAGATGGAATCAGGTACGCTTCCGCAATTAGTTAAGTTATTCTTAATAATTTAACATATAGATTTTGGAAAGTATGGTTATTTCATTCTAACAAGTTTAAGCCAAATTTGTTTGAATTGTGGAAGGTTAGGCCATCTAAACTACTCATGCACATTTCAGAAAGCACCTTTAATTTCTATCCCAATCGACAATATTGAAGTAAACAAAACATATTCAACTGCTTCGAAAAATTCAAAGCCTCAAAACATACTTGATAATAACAAAACCAATACAGCCACTACTATGTGTCCATTTGAACCGGGTCCTTGGATGGTTGTGCAAAGAAGGAAACCCAGGATACATCAAAATAAAAATTTTAATAAACAATTTCATATTACAAATTTAGCCCCCAAGTCAAGATGCTTATGTCAACCCGTGCTGATAATAAAGCAAAATCTGTATGGGTAGCCAAAAAGAATGTTCAGCCTTTAGGCTCCAAAATTATTACAAAAACTGACACATATACTGATGATAGTCCACAACACACGAGGCAAATAAATAAGTCAACCATTTCCATTAGGAAAGATAGCACCGATCAACAGTATCTGTCAAAGGAAAATATTAAATTAATTAAAACAGATAATAAAGTGGAACAACCAAAAGAAACTTTAGATAAAAAAAAAAAGCTACACCTAGACGTAAGCTTCCCTTCTCAAGATTCTATAGGGATGATAGGTATTCATGAATCTAGCAAAATAGATATCCCTGCACAATCTTCTTCTGACAATGAGAAATCGCACATCATTCTTGGTAAAGACAGAAAACTTCCTAATGAAGCTGAATATAGAATGGTATATGAAAAAGGACAAAACTCACCTTTAGAGTTGCAATCTATAAATTGAAAAAGCACCAATAGCACCTCCACTCAACTTTCTGCACCAAATATAGAAAATAGTCAACAACAAGATGCCATTCAACAATCACCACTGCCCCAACCACCCTGCTGGATACCTATGCAGGAGGAGAAGAATGGCATTCCAGAGGAATAGAGGCACGTTCCAAAGCCCAATGAACAACAATCAAGATTTTTGGAATGCAGTAGCACCAATAGTTATTCCACAACCAGCCACTTTCCAGCCTTCAAATCCATTGGAATGGGGACTCCAGGGACTATCACTCAACCTCACAATCATGACCCAGCAACACCCCATCACTTTAGTGATAAAAGATCCCCAAGTGCTTTCCCAAATAGTGATCCAAACCATGAAAGAAAGTTGGGAGAACTTGCTTCAACAACCATGGCTGATCCCAGTAGCTTACAACCAAGTGTTACCACCATGATTCCTCTCAGCACAACCGTGGAACACACAGTCTGAACAAGTGGAACTTCCACTATTTCCACCAAGCCAGGCCTCCCACCCATCAACAATTTCCCCAAATTTAACACCCCATCAGCAAATTCCAAACATTCAGGGGAATCAAGTGCAAGACATAACTCCAGAAGACCTAACCTTAGCCCCACATCTAGAGTTTCTAAGTGTCAAAGACAACATCTCAGACTTGACTCTTCACTCCAAGACAAGGAAGATGTATTTAGGTTCCTACCACCCAGTAGTATACAAAACTTCCATAATTATCAGGACAACCTCTCTGGAGCGAGGGCAAAAGAAGTACTCATGTGTAATGATTCCAACCACACTGTCACAACTAGGGAGTCTAATCCTAAGGAAAGAAAGACAGGCAGGTTCACCTATGGAGATGACACTGTTCAACAGGCTGAAACCCATCCTGAATCTAGAGGAATCACAGATGCCCACACTACCCATGATGATAATGTTCTGGAATTGTAGAGGGGCAGCCAGCCCTGAATTTAACACAACATTCAAAGATTTTGTGAACTTCAACAAGCCTTCTATAGTAATCCTAACTGAAACTAAGTTGGCTGATAGTAGAGCATTAGAAGTGATAAGCACACTGGGATACTCAAACACAGCACACACAGATACATAAGGAAATTCAGGGGGTATCTTTGCATTATGGAACAATGAGGTAATAGGAGATATTATCAATCATACCAATCAGGAAATGCATCTCAAAATGAAGGTTAGTAGTCACTCTCCTGATTTTATTCTATCTGGAATTTATTCTAAACCATATGATAACTGTAGAGATTTACTATGGAAGAATTTATATAATTTTAGCCAAGGTGTAAACTTACCTTGGTTAGTGGTAGGTGATTTTAACCTAATACTAAACTTTGATGAGAAAATGGGAGGTAGACCAGCTTCTTTCACAAAAATGCAATTCTTCCAAAATAAACTAGATGAATGCAATTTAAAAGACTTAGGATTCACAGGTAATAAATACACTTGGAATAATGGTCGTTATCTTGATAAGAAAAACTTTGTTCAGGAAAGACTAGATAGATTCCTTAGTAATGTATAATGGTTAAAATTTTTTCCAACCTCAAAAGTTTTTCATTTACCGAAAATCTACTCAGATCATAACCCAATTTGACTGAAAACTATTTTCAAACCCAAGCTAGGTAAAAGATTCAAGGTAGAAGCTTTTTGGATCTTACATCCTTAATTCTCCGAAACTGTTAAACAATCATGGAATAGAGAAAAGGGTTTCATGCACAATTTAGATCAAACTATTAATCATATACATAATTGGAATCTTATGACTTTTGGAGATATATTTCAGGAGAAAAGGCGAATTTTAGCTATGTTAGCAGAAATTCAAAAATACTTAGAAACTAAACACTCTAGATTCCTCCTAAACTTACAAGAATTTCTAAAACTTGAATACAGAAACATCCTAATGTATGAACAAGACTATTGGAAAATGCGATCTAAAATTTTATGGCTACAAGAAGGAGATAACAATACCAAATTTTTCCATCAATCAACTAATCAAAAAAGAAGAAATAACAGAATATTAGGACTAAAAATTCCTAATAATAATAGTAATGAATGGAGTTTTAGTTGGATGACATAACAAATCACATTCTAGACTATTTTAAGAAACTTTACACCACTGAATTCGCATCTTCAAGTTTTAGTAATAAAATATACTCTGTTTGTACTCAAACCATAAACCCTAAAGATCATTGTATACTCACCAGGGATGTAACCTTTGAAGAGCTTAAAGCTGCTGTGTTTTCGTTTCACCCCCTTAAATCACCTAGGTCAAATGGCCTCCATCCTTTGTTTTATCAAAAGCAGTAGTGCACCATCAAAGATAACATGTTTGAGCTCATGAATTCAGTTTTTAAATATGGAGATATTCCAGAAAATATAAATAACACCCTAATAGCTCTAATCCCTAGAGTTGAGAATGCTGACACCATTCAACAATTTAGACCAATTGGTTTGTGCAATACTTCTTATAAGATTATCTCTAAAATCATAGTTACTAGGGTTAAGCCTCTCATTAGCAATTTAATAGGACCTCAACAAGCTGCCTTTCTATCTCATAGAAGGGCATCTGATAACATTATAGCAACTCAAGAAATTTTACATTATATGAATAATTACAAAGGTAAGAAGGAATTTATGGTCATAAAACTAGACATGGAAAAAGCTTTTGATAGAATTGAATGGTCTTTCATTAGAAATATTCTACAGCTATTTAATTTTCCACTTCACTTAGCTAATTTAATTATGAATTGCATCAAAACTACTAATTCAGAAATCCTAATTAATGGTTTAAAAACAAGTAGCTTTACACCAACTAGAGGAATAAGGTAGGGTGATCCATTATCACCGTACATATTCATCCTTTGCATGGAATATTTATCTTGCATAATAAATTTGGCAGTACATAGGAAAAAATGGAAAGGAATACATATGAACAAGAAATGCCCCCAAATTACGCACTTATTTTTTGCAGATGATATAATTTTATTTGCAGAAATAACAGACAACACTGTGCAATCTATTAATGACTATTTACACTACTTCTATAGAAGCTTAGGTCAGAAAATAAACACAGATAAGTCTAAAATCTTTTTTTCTAAAAATACACCTAAGTCAACCATATCCTATGTAACCAATGCACTTAATCTCAAAGAAACTTGAAATCTAGGGACATATCTAGGATTTCCTTTATCTGGAGAAAACAATAATAGGATTCTTCATGCCAAAATTCTTGATAAAATATATAAACGTATCACAAGCTGACAGAATAGGTTCCTAACTCTAGCAGGGTGAACTACCCTCCTCAGAACCACGATATACAACCTACCTGTCCATTTCATGCAAGTGCAACTACTTCCCAAACATGTGCATAATAAAATAAATAGACTAATAAATAGACTAGGTAAAAGCTTTCTGTGGAAGGATAAGGAGAATAGCAAAAAGATCAGGCTCCTAAGTTGGAAAATTGTAACTAAATCATTGAAAGATGGAGGACTTGGCATACCTGATTCTTAGAAAAGGAACCTTGCGCTTAATGCAAGTCTAGACTACAGATGCTTCATCACCTCACCTGAATCACTTTCGGCTAGAGTCATCAAAGGAAAATATAATCAAAATCTAATTCAACATAATAAAATTAGAAAGAAATCTAGCGTCATAGATGGCTTAGTAAAAGGGTGGAACATCTGTACTTCCAGAATATTTAAACATATAGGGGATGACAACACTGTTAGTTTTTGGAAAGATAGCTAGACACCTTTAGAAGCTATTAGAAAGATAATTCAAGGACCTTTAAATAGAGGAGAAGAAGAAACCAAACTAGATAGAAGGTGCAAACTAGATAGCTTATCATTTTGTTTACCTGATCACATTTACAAGCACATCCAAGCCACACCCTTACCAATCAACCCGACACAGGATAACATAAGCTGGATGTACATTGATAATGGTAAATTCACTACAAACTCAGCCTATAACTTGCTAAGAAGTCCAAAAAAGCAAATAGATGTCAATCACATTGAATCTGAGAAGGGGAATAACACATTTAATTGGCTATGGAGAATTAGTACTTTACCTAAAATCAAAACTTTCCTTTGGATAGTTGTTCACAATAGACTTTTAAGTATAGAAAACCTAGTCAAAAGGGGAATAAAAGTAGATACCTCTTGTAACCTATGTTTCAGTAATCTTGAATCAACACTACATCTTCTACGAGACTGCCCAGTGCCCACACATAAGAGAATATCGGATATCGGCTTGTAAAGCTGTTAACCTGTGGCCAAAGAATTTCTTCATAGAAGGATATGTTAGTATATGGGTTAAAACAAATGGTAATATGATGTGGTTGTCGATTGAAGTGTAAAAATAATAATAAATAAATAAATAAGAATAAAAGAATAATAAATATAAAGAATAAATTAAATAAAAGAATTAAAGAATAAAGAATAAATGGAATTAGTGTTGTCACTAATCTTCAATCGTCTAGGCATAGTACCTATCATGTAGATAGTATTCTGACAAGTATCAAGATTTTAAATTTATAAAATCGTTTCTCTCAAGATCGCAAGTAACGACTAGGTGTAGAAAATATAATGAAATCAATGATTAATCATGTTTTGTAAAAGTGAATCAATTCAAAGTTAGTTCAATCAAACATCAATAGTGATGAGATTGAGACTAAATTCCTAGAAAACAAAATAATTACAATGAGTGAGTGAGGAGAATAAGAACTTGAACAAAGTCATAAGAAAAGTGAAGGATACAAATTACAGGGGATTAAACGGTCATGAATTAATTATTACAATTTCACCAATTTTAAGTCTAAAGATGAATCTCTCTAATACGGTCCGTTGTAAAAGATTCATAAGTTAAGAACAACTTGATTTCAAGTCTAGAGATGAATTTCTCCAATACGGTTCGTTGTAAGAAATTCATAAATTAAGAACAACTTGAATGTAATAATGTAGCAAATTTCCTATTAATCATCCTTGTTCCGGTTCATTAATAAGGAACGTAACCACATTGATTTTAGCACTAATTATTCATCCTGGTTCCAATCCAACAATTAGTGTTAACCCGGAACCACAATCTCAAATTAAAGTTTAGATCTAAAGCTATAATCGAAATTGCAATCCAAGTTAATAAAACGATAAAAATAAATTCATGAAAATAAAGATTTGTCCCAAGTAAATGTAACATAAAACCATTCACTTTAACTTAATAGAAATTACTTACCAAAAAAAAAAAAAAAAAAACTTAATAGAAATTAAGCATAATGAGTTCATGGAGGTTCGGCAAAATAAATACAAGAAATAAAATACAAAAGTAATAGAAGAAGGGAAAAGAGAGATGTTGTGTTCGAAGTGTCGTCGACTCGGGAATTTCTCCTCTCCTTCAACTCGCCTCTTGATTTCCTCCTCGATATTGTCTCTGTTGTCTGCTTCTCCTCCTTACGAAATTGGAAATTGCTGCTCCTCCCCCGAGATGTCTGCTCTTTACTAACTACAATACCAAATTCCCTCCTCACTGAATTCAATACCAAATTCAGCCAAAAATCGTACTGCCAAATCTCAGAAATTCGGTGGCTATTTATAGAAATTCAATTTAAGGGCAAAATGGTAATTTTCCATATGAAATCACAAATCTGGATGCACTACGAGCGTAGGGAGTAGGTGAGCTACGAGCGTAGGGAGCTGTCGGGTATGGGCAATTGGATCCGATGTCGACTATGGGCATAGAGCAAGGGCAATAGGCGGTGCTACGGGTCGGCGTAGAGCATGGGCAATTGGATCTGGTCGGGTACGGTCGTAGCGTTGCGATGGCCGTAGTGACGTCATGGATGACGTCATCACTACGGGCATAGTGACATTCTATCACTATGGGTGTAGTGGACTTCCAGAAATTGCAATTCAGCCCCTGATTTGTTCTTTTTCACTCAATTTGGCCCGAAAGTTACTTGAAAACAAAAATAATGCAATTAAGCTCATAGTAATCAAATTATCTCAAATTAGAACAATAAAGCTCCACAATTATGCACAAATAATGTTCCAAATCATGATTATATTTGACATCATCATAATAACAAAACTCTTATTAGATCTAATTTTAGCTGGGGTTCCTTCTTTTAATTCAGTTCTCGGTTCATTTGGACAAACAGAAATCAAAGAATTCTTAACCCTAACACATATAAGCCTCAATCACCTTATTTTTGTTTCGCTAGAACAATAGAATATCAAATCTCTACTTGTAGATCACTTGAAAATAATTCTTTGACCGATTGCAAACCAACCCCCGACCTTGTGTGGATACCTCCTGCTCGGAACAATATTAAATTAAATATAAAGGGAACTGTCAATAGAAAAATTGGGCAACAAAATATAGGGGGAGTTTTCAGAAATGTGCATGGGGACTGGATGTTAGGATACATGAGAAGAGTAAGTGGATTATTATACCTTCATGCTTGAATTAATGGTTGTATGGCATAGGTTACAATTAGTAATTTGATAAATCGATTTTATATCGTGTTTTTATACATTAATTGTGTTCAATTTGAGTTAATTATGGAGTTAATTGGAATTAATTAAATGGAAATTACGCAAATTTGCTCTTTTTCGCTTTTTGGAAGTTTTAGGACTGAAATTGAAGAAATGAAGAAATTAGGGACTAAAAGTGCAATATTTGGAAAAAAAAAATCAACACGGGCGTGTTCCTGCCCGTGTTCAAGGCAATTTTGGCGCAATTCAATGTCCCACATGGAAATTTTACCTCTTTTCAACTCTATTTCACTCCTATAAATAGATGTACTCCCCCAGTTGTTGAAGCACACCAGAATCACTCGGAACAGGAGCATTTCCAATTTCCCAGCCAATAGGAATTTCGTGATATGCTCTAGTCTAGTTTTCAGTTTTCATTCTTCTTTCTTCTCGAGTGTAGGGTTGAGCCTCGACCATAAGGGATACCCTATAGTTTAGTTGAGGGGAGTGGTAGTTGAAGATCTTTAGGGCAGGATAAGGATCCGGAGTATAAGTCTTGGCGAGGTCTGGAGGATTAAGCCAGTCCGTGGAAGCAGTGAGAGCAACACAACAACTTTCTCTTTCCTTTTCTTTTCGTTCTTGTATTACTTTTCCTTTATATGTTATGATTCCGTGTCCTAGGATTCTCTTTATTTAGATTGATTAATTCATGATTTATACATTTCCGGAAATGATACGTTTTAATATACATTATGAATTGCTTTATGTTTTACGCTTTCGATTTGATTCTCGTATTGAGTTTATGCTATGAAACTTAGGTTGATGCATGATACTACAATAGTAAATTAAATTAATGGTTTGTTTAGGAGACCCGACCATACCATAGGAGAATTTAAAAATTGCCAGATTAGGTCTAATAACTTGCATCGACCATAATGAAGTTAGGAAGCCTAATAATCTCAAGTTAGTAATCAATGCAAATCTTAAGATTAACTTATTAAATTCACGACTTAATAATTAATCTACAAGGGTTTAGGATTACTTGCAACGACCCGTATTGAGGTAATCACTTTAGATAACTCGGGTATGGTAGTACGACGATTCGAATTCATGATTGCCTTAGATCCATTTGTAAATTGAACTTTCGAACATTGTTCACCTTAATTAATCATACGTACTTCATTAGAGATCTTAGTCAATTATTTTCCATTCTTGTTTTAATTATTCTTTGAACAAACATATCTGAATCAAATGGACACATAAGACTAATTCCCTGAACCTTAAAGATTGTCAAAATTGGTAGAAACTAACCAGCCGTCACCAACGTTCCCGAGGATACGATAATTATACATTTAAAATCGTGGTACTCCCGTGTTACTATCTGCATGCGATAGGTACTATGCCTTAGTTGTGTTTGATTTTGTGACACTTGTTTTGTGAGATTATTTGCTTTATATGATACTATATTTTATTCACTCAAAACACACACCGGATTTTTGGCACCGTTGCCGGGGAACGCTAAATTCATAAGACACAATTAAGACACAATTAGTAGAATTAGATCCTACTTTCTTGGTATAGGATTTCCTAAATTAAATAATTAAGGTTATTCAAATTTTAGAAAATTCATTCTAAAATCATACTAAGATATTTTCTAGAAATTATCTAGAATATTTTATAAATCATAAAAATCTAAAAAAAAAAAACCAAAAATATTTAACCTTTTATCTTTGAACTTCTAACTATATTTGCATCTTATCTATCTTTATATTCTTTGTTTGCAGTTGTATGACTCGAGCCTCAAGGGCTGAACTTCGAGAAAGGCTTGACAATCCCGAAATCTTAATCTGCAGAGCTAGAGGTGCAAAGAGAAAACTAATCTTACCAGAAATGGCAGCTCAACCACCACTACCATCGATGGAAACTTACATCCAGCCGCAAAACATATCTATGTGAAGTGCTATAAGGTTGCCCGAAGGAGATAGGTATGACTTGAAACCGGGCGTTCCGCAATTAGTAATCACAAGGTCACAATTCGGAGGACTACCATCCGGAGGACCCAATGGAACATTTATCCGAGTTCGTTGCCTGTGTGATGCTTTTAAAGGGGATAGTCCTATTGAGTTGATGATGCTGACCTTATTCCCATACACTCTAAGGGATAGAGCAAAGAAATGGTTACTCCGAGTCCCTACTGGTTCAATTACAACATGGGACCAATTGAGCAAAGCATTCTTAACCGAGTACTACCCAGCTGCTAGAATCTTGGAAATGAGGAAAGCAATATCAAGTATCTCGCAAGCAGAGGATGAAACTGTTGTCGACGTTTGGGAAAGAATGAAGGAGTTATTAAGAGCATGCCCTCAACATGGATTTCGTGAACCACTTGTATTACAGCAGCTCTACGGAGGAATGAACGAGCGAGGAAAGCAAATACTGGATGGGTTGAACCCCCAAGGAGGTTTTAATGGAATGAATGAGATAGATGCAACTAATGCATTGGAAAGGATGAGCAAAACAAATAAAAATTGGAGGACAAGTGTAAGGGCGAAACCTTAGAAACAGCTAGCTAACATGGCAAACTCCTCTTTGGACGAGCAAATTGAAAGTATAAAGGCTCAATTTAATAATCAACTAATTGCTCTTCAAGGAAGAAACGTTCAAACGGTATATCAAGTCTGTGAGTTTTGTCAAGGACCGCATTTCAGTGGTGATTGTTTTGGTAATGGAATTCCGACTATTCCGAAAGAAATGGAGTATGTGGATGCTGCTAATACAGCACCTACGGGGAATTCTTATAACCCCAATTGGAGGAATCATCTTGGATTTAGTTGGAAGAATAATGCTGGAGCCATGAATTATCCAAGGAATTACCAGAATGCTCCTTTCCCGCAATCACAAAGCAACTGACATTACCACCTGCGAGAAATTTCAATCAACCTAAAGACCCTATGCAAGAAATGAGGGAGATGATGAAGGTAATAATGAACTCAAATAAGGAAATGATTGAATCGGGTAAAAAGATTCAGGAGAGTAATGAACAAAGAATGAGAGAAGCAGATGAGAGGATGAGACAGACAGATGAAAGGTTGAGGCAGACTGAGACCTTTGCCAGAAACACACACGCCTCTCTACAAACTCTAGGAAGACAAATGGGGCAGCTGACAAATCAGATTTCAGGAAGAGCTCATGGTGCATTACCGAGCAATACCGAGAACAACCCAATAAGAGAATGCAAGACTTTGACTCCGAGATCCGGTAAAATTCTAGACCCTCCTACTCCTAAAATTACTAACCCTACTATTTCCGTGCAGGAAGAAGAAGAGAGTTCCAAGGACTCAACGCCGACGGAAGTCGAAAAAGAGAAAGTAGCTGAGGAACAAAAGATACCCACACAAGAGTATCGACCGAAGGCCCCATACCCTTCAAGATTGAAACAAAATAAAGAGAATGAGCAGTTTGAGAAATTTCCGCAAATTTTTAGTCAAATTCATGTTAATTTACCTTTGCTTGATGTTGTTTCTGAAATGCCTAAGTATGCTAAGTTTTTAAAAGAAATTGTTAGTAATAAGCGAAAGCTAGACATGGATAAAGTTGTTTTAAATGAATGTGTTTCTGCTATTCTTTTAAACAAGTTGCCTTCAAAACAAAAAGATCTTGGTAATTTTACTTTACCATGCACTATAGGAAATATTACTAACATAAATGCTTTAGCCGATTTAGGAGCTAGTATTAATG
>JAHSUH010000950.1:0-13707 GCA_025388415.1 Cynanchum wilfordii | reverse complement strand
CCCCTATGTCCTGGCAACTTTTTCCCTTGTCGGAGCAATAGATACTGATTTTCCGAGGCGGTGGGAAAACTTTGTCGAATTTTTTTCTCTCTTCCCAGATTTTATCTTGGCCTGAAAATTTACAGGATTGTTGCCCGTGAAGTGTAGAATGCGTAGAATTTTTCTTCTGAATTTTTCGGAATCAAAAGTTTTTTTTTTTTTCACCATGGCACCCGCCCGCGCACATGGTGGCACCTGTCCGCGCACATGGTGACACGGTTCCGCGCACAGGGATGAGCAACATGACACACATGGCCGAGCTACGGGGCACACGTCTACACACATCGGCGGGCACCATCCCGCACATTGACGGGCATCAAAGCATACGGATGAGCACCACCCGACACTCAACCGCGCACACGGTCGACCACGACGGCACACATGGTGGCACCCGCCCGCGCACATGGTGGCACCTGTCCGCGCACATGGTGACACGGTTCCGCGCACAGGGATGAGCACACATGACACACATGGCCGAGCTACGGGGCACACGTCTACACACATCGGCGGGCACCATCCCGCACATTGACGGGCATCAAAGCATACGGATGAGCACCACCCGACACTCAACCGCGCACACGGTCGACCACGACGGCACACATGGTGGCACCCGCCCGCGCACATGGTGGCACCTGTCCGCGCACATGGTGACACGGTTCCGCGCACAGGGATGAGCAACATGACACACATGGCCGAGCTACGGGGCACACGTCTACACACATCGGCGGGCACCATCCCGCACATTGACGGGCATCAAAGCATACGGATGAGCACCACCCGACACTCAACCGCGCACACGGTCGACCACGACGGCACACATGGTGGCACCCGCCCGCGCACATGGTGGCACCTGTCCGCGCACATGGTGACACGGTTGTCGCGCAGGGATGAGCACCATGACACACATGGCCGAGCTACGGGGCACACGTCTACACACATCGGCGGGCACCATCCCGCACATTGACGGGCATCAAAGCATACGGATGAGCACCACCCGACACTCAACCGCGCACACGGTCGACCACGACGGCACACATGGTGGCACCCGCCCGCGCACATGGTGGCACCTGTCCGCGCACATGGTGACACGGTTGTGCGCACAGGGATGAGCACCATGACACACATGGCCGAGCTACGCGGCACACGTCTACACACATCGGCGGGCACCATCCCGCACATTGACGGGCATCAAAGCATACGGATGAGCACCACCCGACACTCAACCGCGCACACGGTCGACCACGACGGCACACATGGTGGCACCCGCCCGCGCGCACATGGTGGCACCTGTCCGCGCACATGGTGACACGGTTGTGCGCACAGGGATGAGCACCATGACACACATGGCCGAGCTACGGGGCACACGTCTACACACATCGGCGGGCACCATCCCGCACATTGACGGGCATCAAAGCATACGGATGAGCACCACCCGACACTCAACCGCGCACACGGTCGACCACGACGGCACACATGGTGGCACCCGCCCGCGCCGCGGGGATGTGGGTGTTTGCACAGGGAGGGGATAGGAATGCACATGGTGGCACCTGTCTTCGCACATGGTGACACGGTTCCGCGCACAGGGATGAGCAACATGACACACATGGCCGAGCTACGGGGCACACGTCTGCACACATCGGCGGGCACCATCCCGCACATTGACGGGCATCAAAGCATACGGATGAGCACCACCCGACACTCAACCGCGCACACGATCGACCACGACGGCACACATGGTGGCACCCGCCCGGGCACATGGTGGCACCTGTCCGCGCACATGGTGACACGGTTGTGCGCACAGGGATGAGCAACATGACACACATGGCCGAGCTACGGGGCACACGTCTACACACATCGGCGGGCACCATCCCGCACATTGACGGGCATCAAAGCATACGGATGAGCACCACCCGACACGCAACAGCGCACACGGTCGACCACCACGGCACACACGGCACAGGGGGCCCTATGTCGCGCTTTGTCGAACAGAGGCGAGCACCACCATCGGGACACGTCTGCTCAAATCGGGGGACGGAACATCGCGCGTTTCTAGCCCGACTTTCGAAAACCGACCGGGCGGAACCTGGTCGGCGAGCACGCGGCCGCGCGCGGCGTTACGCACCGCATCCTGTGGGCCGCCCTCGTTTCATTTAAATGGGACATTAGACAGCACTTGTTACCGAGCCAAAGCTCGCCTCGGACTGCCCTTGTGTCGCGGCAGCCTGCGCTCTTGCCCAGCCAGCGCTCGGCCGAAGCCCCTCAAACGACTCCCCCTATAGATGGCCTGGCAACTTTTTCCCTTGTCGGAGCAATAGATCCTGATTTTCCGAGGCGGTGGGAAAACTTTGTCGATTTTTTTCTCTCTTCCCAGATTTTATCTTGGCCTGAAAATTTACAGGATTGTTGCCCGTGAAGTGTAGAATGCGTAGAATTTTTCTCTGAATTTTTTCGGAATCAAAAGTTTTTTTTTTTCACCATGGCACCCGCCCGCGCACATGGTGGCACCTGTCCGCGCACATGGTGACACGGTTCCGCGCACAGGGATGAGCAACATGACACACATGGCCGAGCTACGGGGCACACGTCTACACACATCGGCGGGCACCATCCCGCACATTGACGGGCATCAAAGCATACGGATGAGCACCACCCGACACTCAACCGCGCACACGGTCGACCACGACGGCACACATGGTGGCACCCGCCCGCGCACATGGTGGCACCTGTCCGCGCACATGGTGACACGGTTGTGCGCACAGGGATGAGCACCATGACACACATGGCCGAGCTACGCGGCACACGTCTACACACATCGGCGGGCACCATCCCGCACATTGACGGCGCATCAAAGCATACGGATGAGCACCACCCGACACTCAACCGCGCACAGGGTCGAGCACCCCGGCACACGACGGCGCACATGGAAGGGCCCCATGTCCCGCTGTCTCGCACAGAGACGAGCACCATCGCACACATGGAAGGGAACCATGGGACACACATCGCGCGTTTCAAAAATTTTTCTTCTTCTTCTTCTTCTTCTTCTTCTTCTTCTTCTGCTTGCGCGCGCGACCACCCCGGCCAGCATGGAGGCCCCCCTGAAACTACTGCCCCCTATAGATGTCCTGGCAACTTTTTGCCTTGTCGGAGGAATAGATACTCATTTTCCGAGGGGGGTGGGAAAACTTTGTCCAATTTTTTTCTCACTACCCAGAATTTATCTTGGGCTGAAAATTTGCGGGATTGTTGCCCCTGAAGTGTAGAATGCGTAGAATTTTTCTTTCGAATATTTGGGGGTCAATTTTTTTTTTTTTTTTTTCTTGTGAGTAGGGCTCAAAAAATATCGTCCATTTTTTTTTCCCCGTTGCAGGAAAGTCATTTTGAGCTGAAATTTAGTACACAATCCTAATAAAACATATATAGTCCGGAACATTTTTTGTTTGATTTTTTTTTTCATCTTTTGAACTAAAACGTCTGTACATACCACCTCAACTTCTTTGTCCGAGTGTGCATGAAGAATTATTTTGATGACATATAAAATTTATGGGAATTTTTCACACGTGCACGCCCTGCGCCCACGGGCCGACACGGATGGGCCGCGGTTCCGCAATCTTTGCGCCACCGTGCCCCAATGAAGCTCCTCGGTACTGCACGGATCGCGCCTCCCATCCGCACCGAATCCGCACCATTCAATACGATTGCGCACATAAATAGGCATCACGGCGCGCGTCCGCGCGCACGGATGGGAACCATGGCACACGTCCGGTGCACATGGTGGCACGTTTTCGCGCCACGGGGGATGAGCACCATGGCACACATGGCGAGCACAGGGGCACACCTCTACGCACCTCGGCGGGCACCATCCCGCACGGGGGCGGGTATCATAGCATACGGACGAGCACCGTGGCACACGGAAGAGCCCCATGGCACGCTTTCGCGCGCGGGGGGATGGGCGCCGTGGGACACGTCTGCGCACATCGGCGGCCACCATCCCGCACATGGGCCGGGTATCATGGCAACGGGTGAGCACCCCGGTGCGCTTCCGCGCGCGGGGGGATGAGCACGTGGCACACGTCCGCGCACATGGAAGAGCCCGTGGGACACGTCTGTGCGCGTCACGCCGGCCGGGGTCGGGCACTGCCAGCGCGCGCGTGCACGCGCGGCTGTTCTTGTATTTATACGTCTCATGGCAGCAATTTTTCCCGCGCGCCCCATTTTGGCTTTGCTCGTCTAGGGCAATGCCATTGCCGTGCATGGGCCTTGCGCTTTTCATCATTTCCCCACCCCTTCTCTCGAAAATATGGGGCGGGGGTGGAGAAGCATTTTTTCTTTTTTTTCCCAACACTTGGGTATTTTTTGAGTTACCCAAGTGTTGGGTAACTTCGAACCTCCCGGTTAGAAAGCAGTATTTAATTAAGAGAGGTAAGGAGGGTGGGGGGGGGGGGGGAGAATCGAGTCGACAAAGGGGCTAAATCTCGGAGGATCGTGGCGGCAAGGGCCGCTCTGCCCCTGATACCCAAGTCCGCGTATTTAAAGTGAGTGCAAAGGATTCTACCCGCGTCGATGGGGTGTACTTCAAGGCGGAGGCGGACGGCTCTTTGCCCCACGGCGGCGCCCGATGACACGTGCCGCCGAGGGGGGCCCGCCTCTGCCGCGGTCGGCAAACGTGTCTGGCGGCGCACGCGCGCTTCTAGCCGGATTCGACTTAGAGGCGTTCGGTCATAATCCAGCGCCGCGGTAACCTCGGCGCCCGGTGGCTTTTCAACAACAGCGCGATGACCGATTGTGCGAATCAGCGGTTCCTCTCGTACTAGGTTGAATTACTATTGCGCGGCGTGCATCGGAGGTAAAACTAACTTTGTCTCCCACGGTCTAAACCCGACTCACGTTCCCTATTGGTGGGTGAACAATCCAACACTTGGTGGTCTGCTTCACAATGATAGGAAGAGCCGACGATCGAAGGATCAAAAGCGACGTCGCTATGAGCGGCTGGTGCCCATGCCGGTTATCCTGTGGTAACTTTCGGGCACCCCTCTAGCTTCAAATTCGAAGGTCTAAAGGATCGTTAGGCCGCGCTTTCCACGGTTCGTATTAAATCTTGGAAATCAAAATCAAGCGAGCTTTTACCCATACATTCCCGACGAGATTTTTGTTCTCGTTGAGCTCATCTTAGGACACTGCGTTATCTTTTTAGGGATGTACCGCCCGGGAAACTCCCCCCTTGACAATGTCTTCGCGGATCGGCGGCCAAAGCGACCTTGGGTCCAAAAAGAGGGCGAGCCCGCCTCCGATTCACGGAATAAGTAAAATAACGTTAAAAGTAGTGGTATTTCACTTTCGCGCGGAGGGCTCCCACTTATCCTACACCTCTCAAGTCATTTCACAAAGTCGGACTAGAGTCGAAGCTCAGCGGTCTTCTTTCCTTCGGGTTGAAGCTTGCCCTGGTGTGGTTTCGCATTAGGTAGATATGGAAGCAATGCGTGTCAGTGAGAATATCCTCATGCGTCGTCATCCAATTAGACACGCGGCTTGGTTAGATTGGTAGTTAATTTTAACTTGAGAGTCATAGTTACTCCGTTAAAGCGCTTGGTTAAAAAGTTGAATTTCCCTTCGCTTACTTTGAATTGAGCAAAAAAAGCTGGCCAGGGTAATCACGTCACATTAAGCGGCGTCTAAAGATTTGCTCATAGAGGTCGTGTTCACCTTTGCTTTGTTTTATTAAGCTACGTTCGGATCCCCATCATTGGTTGCTCCGTGAACCCATTTTTTTTTATTGGGTCGGGTTCGGCACCGTACTTTTTGCCCGGAAGGGCGGCCCTTCCCAATGCCGCTCCCCGCCCGCTCGGCCGCTCGGCTCGCCATCGGGGCTTCTCCGATCCCGGCCGACAGTGGCGGGGGGCCCAGGACCCGTGCCCGGCCCCGGCGATCCTTTTCCGGGGTTACGGATCCGTTTTGCCGACTTCCCTTGCCTACATTGTTCCATCGACCGGAAGTGTTCCACCTTGGAGACTGATGCGGTTATGAGTACGGCCGGGCGTGGGCCGGCACTCGGTCCTCCCGAATTTCAAGGGCAGCCGGGACGCTGCCGGTTCCCGTGGCGTGCGGTGCTCTTCCGACCTTTGGACCCCTACCTCCCGTGTGGCCGTTCCGGGGCGGGGGCGGGCATTAAGCAGAAAAGATAACTCTTCCGAGGCCCCCCGGCCGTCTCGGACTCCCCGCGTTATTGCCGTCAACTCGCATCCGGTCGTTCGCGAATTTCCTTGATTCCCTTTGGAGCCGACCTGGCGCGCACCTTGATCCCTGTCGAGCTTCCCCGACCCTTAGGATCGACTAACCCGGTGTGACAGTGCCGTTCACATGGAACCTTTCCCCCTCTTGGCCTTCAAAGTTCTCATTTGAATATTTGCTACTACCACCAAGATCTGCAGCCAACGGCGCTCCGCCGCGGGCTCGCGCCACGAGTTTTGCGGCGACCGCCCGCCCCCTACTCGTCGGGGGCCCTAGCACTTGCCGTAACCGGGGGGGTGTAGGTCATCGCGTAGCGCCCGTCCATTTCGGGGCTAATTGATTCGGGCGGGGTGAGTTGTTACACACTCACTTAAGGTTTCAATTACCATGAATCCTGTTGTCGTACCGACACCACTTTGTAGTGATCTAGGTTAGCGCGATTAGGCAAGTAACCGGCTTAGGTTCGTCAGTATCGCAGTTAAGCACCAAAATGGCCCTTGGAGCTCTGATTAGGTGGGCCGGCTCACGAGCGCCGCCCCGTCCTACTATTTAAAGAAGGATTTGAGAATAGGTCGAGGCGTTGCGCCCCAGTCCACCTCTAATCATTAGCTTTGCAAAATGCAGAACTGCGCCTGCGGCTCCGGCTAATACGAGGCAGGTGTTTGAACTAGCGCTTAAGCCAGCTGCCAGGGAAACTTGACTTAGCCCACAGCTAAGGCCGCGGCCGCTTCGGGACATGGGTGAGGGGGGGGGGGGCCTTGCGTAATGTAGCGCCGGGCGAGGCGTGCCACTCGGCTGGCCAATAGCCGAGGGCCGCGGCTTGCGTTCAAGACTCCATGGTTCACCGAGATTACGCAATTCACACGACTATCGCGGTTGCCTCGTTCTTCATCGATGCGAGAAGCATAAGATTGATTTTCTTTTGGAGACCGCTTTAATCCCCTGGCGAGATACACACCGGGAAGGCCGTCCTCTATTTTGCTAGTCCTTGGCGCTTCCCTGCCCGGTTTTGGTTTTTCCATGCTCGGGCGTCCCGCAACAACAAATAATTAAGTGGCCGAGCGAGCAAGGCGCGAAGCGCTTATTATTTGGGGCGTGTTCGCGGTCGTTCATTTGGAGCGGGGATTTGACAATGATCCTTCCCGCGAGTTCACCTACGGAAACCTTATTCGACTTCTCCTTCCTCTAAATGATAAGGTTCGGTGGACTTCTCGCGGCGTCGCGGGCGGCGGACCGCTCACGTCGCCGGCCGTCGAACACTTCACCGGACCGTTCAATCGGTAGGAGCGGCGGGCGGTGTGTGTACAAGGCCAGGGGGCGTAGTCAGCCTTGGTGATGACTCGCGCTTACTAGGAATTCCTCGTTGAAGACCAAGAATTGCAATGATCTATCCCATCACGATGAAATTTCAAAGATTACCCGTGCACGTCGGCCAGGATAAAGACTCGTTGAATACATCGGTGTAGCGCGCGTGCGGCCCCAGAACGTCTAAGGGCGTCACGGACACATTGTGCCCCTCGAACTTCCGCGGCCTAAAAAGGGCGTAGTCCCTCTAAGAGCTAGGCTGCGGAGGAGATCCTCCGCATAGCTAGTTAGCGGTGGGTCTCGTTACGTTAGCGGAATTAACCAGAGTAAATCGCTCCACCGACTAAGAAGCGGCCGTGCACCACCCCGCTAGAATCAAGAAAGAGCTCTCGGTCTGCCGATCCCTTACTATGTCGGACACGGTAAGTTTCCCGTGTTGAGTCGAATTAAGCGCGAGGCTCCATCCTGGTGGTGCCCTTCGTCGATTCCTTTAAGTTTTGACCTTGCGACCATACTCCCCGGAACCCAAAACTTTGATTTCTCATAAGGTGCGGCGGAGTCCTTAAAGCAACATCCGCCGATCCCACAGTCGGCATCGTTTATGGTTGAGACTAGGGCGGTATCGATCGTCTTGAGCCCCCGACTTTCGTTCTTGATTAATGAAAACATCCTTGGCGAATGCTTTCGCGATTGTTCGTCTTTCATAAATCCAAGAATTTCACCTCGACTATGAAATAAATGCCCCGGTCATCGCATTAATCATTACTCCGATCCGAAGGCCAACGAGAATAGGACCGAAATCCTATGTTGTTATCCCGTGCTAATGTATCCGGAGCGTAGGCTTGCTTTGAACACTCTAATTTCTTCAAAAGGCCTTCGGGGGGGAGGCCCCCGACCGATAAAGGCCGGGAGCGTATCGCCGCGAGAAGGGGCGGGGCGGCAGCCGGCACACACGCGGGGGCGGACCGCCAATCCCCCAAAGTCGAGCTACGAGCTTTTTAAGCGCAGCAACTTAAATATACGCTATTGGAGCTGGAATTACCGCGGCTCTTGGCACAGACTTGCCCTCGATGGATCCTCGTTAAGGGATTTAGATTGTACTCATTCCGATTACGGGACTACTGTGAGCCCGGTATTGTTATTTATTGTCGCTACCTCCCCGTGTCGGGATTGGGTAATTTGCGCGCTTCTTGCCTTCCTTGGATGTGGTAGCCGTTTCTCGGGCTCCCTCTCCGGGATCGAACCACTAATTCTCCGTCGCCCGTCGCCCACCATGGTAGGCCCCTATCCTACCATCGAAGTTGATAGGGCGGGAAATTTGAATGATGCGTCGCCGGCACGAGGCGGCGTGCGATCCGTCGAGTTATCATGAATCATCGAAACAACGGGCGAGCCGCGTCGACCTTTTATCTAATAAATGCGTCCCTTCCAGGGGGGGGGGTTTGTTGCGTATTAGCTCTAGAATTACTACGGTTATCAGAGTAGTAGATACCATCAAACAAACTATAAGCCGATTTAATGAGCCGTTCGCGAGTTTCACCCGTCTGAATTAGTTCGTACTTACACATGCGTGGCTTAATCTTTGAGACAAGCATATGACTGCGGCGGGATCGACCAGGTGGCGTTCCTCCAGCGGCGTCGTACCCGCCACGCCGAGCGAACCGGGGGGGAGCGGCGATCGTGCATCGGTGTTGGGGTCCGTCTAATGCGTGCTTGGGCAAGGATGAGATGTCGATGCCCTCAATGCTTTCCATATCCGAGAGCTCTTAAGCGGTGCCCGGTTCACCACGGCAGCCGGACGCGCGTGGCTAACGGACCAAGCTACAAGTTTCGCGTCTGCCCGACCAAAAGCGGGGAGCACTAAGCGAGCGAGGGTCGTTGGGACAAAAGCAGATGCCGTCGTGTAGGTAGGCAACGCAGAAACCGGGTCTCGGCGAGGGGCTATGCGCGCCAGGCGGGCGAATCCGCGTGAGAGGTGCGTGCCGTCGCTACCGAGGAGCGGGGAATCGGCCGCACCCTCGAGCGCCAAGCACCACTCATGCGCCGTAGCGTTATGACACATGCCGGGCAAACAAGCCGCACCCCAAAAAGAAACCGTTCCTCACAGAGCGGCAGCAATCTGGGAAACTTGCTAGCCCAACCGTGCGCCGAGCGAGACGCGTGAAAAAAAAAAGAAGAAAGCGGGGAATCCGTGTCGAGCACTTGAGATGGGAGAAAATCGAGTTTTGAATGCCAAGCGGGAAGGACTTATTGGCGACAGAAGAAAAAATGGAGAATCATGTGCGAGGAAGCAAGCTCGGGCAGTGATTCACAGGCGCCGCGAAGTGCGGCGTCGTCCGTAGCCGAATGAGGAGACAGATCGTCGACCGGAGAAAAGCAACATCTTTACATCCGACGCAAGCGAAGAGGTGACAGTGGCAAGGCGACTCGACAGGTTTGAGGTCAAAGGTTCTGGCGGCCGAGCACGAGACGACATCATGAGGCATTCGGAACAGCAGGCGCATGTCGGCACCATGGGAGAAAATCGAGTTTAGAATGACTGCACCGGGGGAACTTCTTGGCCGACGACGAAAGAACTGGAGCACGAGCCGGAAACGAGTCGGACTGGGTCGGGCTCGCGAACCCCCTTTTCATTTAAATGGGACGTTAGACAGCACTTGTTACCGAGCCAAAGCTCGCCTCGGACTGCCTTGTGTCAGCGGCAGCCTGCGCTCTTGCCCAGCCAGCGCTCGGCCGAAGCCCCTCAAACGACTCCCCCTAGATGTCCTGGCAACTTTTTCCCTTGTCGAGCAATAGATACTGATTTTCCGAGGCGGTGGGAAAACTTTGTCGAATTTTTTTCTCTCTTCCAGATTTTATCTTGGCCTGAAAATTTACAGGATTGTTGCCCGTGAAGTGTAGAATGCGTAGAATTTTTCTTCTGAATTTTCGGGAATCAAAGTTTTTTTTCCTGCACCCTGCCCGCGCACCATAGTGTGCACCTGTCCCGCCCCTGCGCACATGGTGACACGGTTCCGACGCACTGGGATGAGCAACATGACACAACACATGGCCGGCTGTGGCCTCGCTACACATCGACGGGCACCATCCCCGCACATTGACGGGCATCAAAGCATACCGGATGAGCACCAGCCCGACACTCAACCCCGCGCCGCGATCGACCCGGACGGCGCACATGGTGGCACCGGCCACACATGGTGGCACCTGTCCGCACACATGGTGACACGCACAGGGATGAGCAAACATGACACACATGGCCGAGCTACGGGGCACACGTCTACACACATCGGCGGGCACCATCCCGCACATTGACGGGCATCAAAGCATACGGATGAGCACCACCCGACACGCAACAGCGCACACGGTCGACCACCACGGCACACACGAAGGGCCCTGTGTCGCGCTTTGTCGAACAGGGACGAGCACCATCGCGGGACACGTCTGCTCAAATCGGGGACGGAACATCGCGCGTTTCTAGCCCGACTTTCGAAACCGACCGGGCGGAACCCTGGTCGGGCACGGCGACTGTGCGACGTTACGCACCGCATCCTGTGGGCCGCTCTCGTTTCATTTAAATGGGACATTAGACAGCACTTGTTACCGAGCCAAAGCTCGCCTCGGACTGCCCTTGTGTCGCGGCAGCCTGCGCTCTTGCCCGGCCAGCGCTCGGCCGAAGCCCCTCAAACGACTCCCCCCCTATAGATGTCCTGGCAACTTTTTCCCTTGTCGGAGCAATAGATACTGATTTTCCGAGGCGGTGGGAAAACTTTGTCGAATTTTTTTCTCTCTTCCCAGATTTTATCTTGGCCTGAAAATTTACAGGATTGTTGCCCGTGAAGTGTAGAATGCGTGAATTTTTTCCTTCTGTTTTTTCGAATCAAAAGTTTTTTTTTTTTTTCACCATGGCACCCGCCCGCGCACATGGTGGCACCTGTCCGCGCACATGGTGACACGGTTCCGCGCACAGGGATGAGCAACATGACACACATGGCCGAGCTACGGGGCCCACGTCTACACACATCGGCGGGCACCATCCCGCACATTGACGGGCATCAAAGCATACGGATGAGCACCACCCGACACTCAACCGCGCACACGATCGACCACGACGGCACACATGGTGGCACCCGCCCGGGCACATGGTGGCACCTGTCCGCGCACATGGTGACACGGTTGTGCGCACAGGGATGAGCAACATGACACACATGGCCGAGCTACGGGGCACACGTCTACACACATCGGCGGGCACCATCCCGCACATTGACGGGCATCAAAGCATACGGATGAGCACCACCCGACACGCAACAGCGCACACGGTCGACCACCACGGCACACACGAAGGGCCCTATGTCGCGCTTTGTCGAACAGAGACGAGCACCATCGCGGGACACGTCTGCTCAAATCGGGGCGCCGGAACATCGCGCGTTTCTAGCCCGACTTTCGAAAACCGACCGGGCGGAACCTGGTCGGGCACGGCGACTGTGCGACGACGTTACGCGCCGCATCCTGTGGGCCCGCTCGTTTCATTTAAATGGGACATTAGACAGCACTTGTTACCGAGCCAAAGCTCGCCTCGGACTGCCCTTGTGTCGCGGCAGCCTGCGCTCTTGCCCGGCCAGCGCTCGGCCGAAGCCCCTCAAACGACTCCCCCCATAGATGTCCCGGCAACTTTTTCCCTTGTCGGAGCAATAGATACTGATTTTCCGAGGCGGTGGGAAAACTTTGTCGAATTTTTTCTCTCTTCCCAGATTTTATCTTGGCCTGAAAATTTACAGGATTGTTGCCCGTGAAGTGTAGAATGCGTAGAATTTTTCTTCTGAATTTTTCGGATCAAAAGTTTTTTTTTTTTTTTGCACCATGGCCCGCCCGCGCACATGGTGGCACCTGTCCGCGCACATGGTGACACGGTTCCGCGCACAGGGATGAGCAACATGACACACATGGCCGAGCTACGGGGCACACGTCTACACACATCGGCGGGCACCATCCCGCACATTGACGGGCATCAAAGCATACGGATGAGCACCACCCGACACTCAACCGCGCACACGATCGACCACGACGGCACACATGGTGGCACCCGCCTGGGCACATGGTGGCACCTGTCCGCGCACATGGTGACACGGTTGTGCGCACAGGGATGAGCAACATGACACACATGGCCGAGCTACGGGGCACACGTCTACACACATCGGCGGGCACCATCCCGCACATTGACGGGCATCAAAGCATACGGATGAGCACCACCCGACACGCAACAGCGCACACGGTCGACCACCACCACGGACACGAAGGGCCCCATGTCGCGCTTTGTCGATCAGAGACGAGGCACCATCGGGGGACACGTCTCGCTAAATCGGGGACGGAACATCGCGCGTTTCTAGCCCGACTTTCGAAAACCGACCGGGCGGAACCTGGTCGGGCACGGCGACAGTGCGACGTTACGCACCGCATCCCGTGGGCCGCTCTCGTTTCATTTAAATGGGACATTAGACAGCACTTGTTACCGAGGCGAAGCTCGCCTCGGGCTGCCCTTGTGTCGCGGCGGCCTGCGCTCTTGCCCAGCCAGCGCTCGGCCGAAGCCCCCCAAACGACTCCCCCCCTATAGATGTCCTGGCAACTTTTTCCCTTGTCAGAGCAATAGATACTGGTTTTTCGGGGGGTGGGAAAACTTTGTCGAATTTTTTTCTCTCTTCCCAGATTTTATCTTGGCCTGAAAAATTACAGGATTGTTGCCCGTGAAGTGTAGAATGCGTAGAATTTTTCTTCTGAATTTTTCGGAATCAAAAGTTTTTTTTTTTTTACATTGGCACCCGCCCGCGCACATGGTGGCACCTGTCCGCGCACATGGTGACACGGTTCCGCGCACAGGGATGAGCAACATGACACACATGGCCGAGCTACGGGGCACACGTCTACACACATCGGCGGGCACCATCCCGCACATTGACGGGCATCAAAGCATACGGATGAGCACCACCCGACACTCAACCGCGCACACGGTCGACCACGACGGCACACATGGTGGCACCCGCCCGCGCACATGGTGGCACCTGTCCGCGCACATGGTGACACGGTTGGTGCACAGGGATGAGCACCATGACACAGGCCGCATGGCCGAGCTACGGGGCACACGTC
>JAHSUH010000949.1:0-43655 GCA_025388415.1 Cynanchum wilfordii | reverse complement strand
TAAGTCCCCATCAGAGAGTGAATCACCCAAATTCGACTAGGGGTGAAAAGCGTCCTTAGGAGGAGGAGAAAGAAGTTCAACAAAAATAAACTCCTGGGGAGTGGAGAGTCGTCCTCGGGGCAACTCCCGCCGGGGCTCCCGACACGACTTTCCTTGAAATTCCATCTCCTTCTCGTTCCTCCTTCTCGCGCGGTGGTTCAAGCCACTAACAAATACTCTATAAAATTTGAGTACATGCAAAAAAATGATCACCAACAAATACTCTATAAAATTCCGACAGCTAATGGGATAGAATCATGACGTAATAACGACTAAGGAGCTGTCGTTGAATCAAGAAAAGTCTCGAAAGTGGTTGAACTCTCGCAGTAATGCCCGGACGGCTGCATTTCTCCGCTGGAACCGACGATCAAGTTAGTCGAAAGATCCAGCAGAAATCAAGAACAAACCCTAGTTCATAAAACCAAGGTGTGTGTTCTCGTTAAGAAGAAATAGAAAACGTGGTTGCTTTTCACCAGAATCAACCACCTGGAGATATATATTTAAGAAGAGAGAGAAATGAAAATGGGTTTCTCTCGCAAAATGTATAAATTTGGAAAGGAAAAGAAGCAATGATAAGGAGTTTGGCTCTCTTTATAGACAAACTTTTTGATGATTAAAGTGATTGAAAGCAAGCAAATCATTACATACCTACTCCTTTATCTGTCATACGCCTTCAAAAGCTATCATTATAGCTTTTTTTATACATCAAAATCCCTTTTGGTTTCCCGTGATTTGACCAGAAACCGTGGTCCCGCCACTCACTTTCTTATTTTATTTAAATAAGAAGTCAAAGGGCGTAATATATTCTGGGATTTATTCCTTTGGCTACTTAAATCGAAGTTAGCTTTATTAAATTCTCTTCTGAGTTCCCACTCGATCGCCGCTTGGCTTCATGCTTTGCCCGAATGCTCATTACTGAGCTAACCGGTCGCCGCCTTCACGCTTCGGCTCCAAATACTAGACTTTTCTTTGCTATGCTTCTTTAACCTCGACATTAACTCCACTTTTGACCTGGACATTTAATTATGCCGACTTTGACTTTGTCTACGTGGCATAATTTCCTTTTCTCGGTGTCAAGTCCGTAATTGAAAAGAGAACCAGAACAACGCCTAAATTTGCTAGGACTTCTCGCCCTCCAACCTAAGTGAAGCAAAGTTTAATTTTTTGATATGGCATATGTTAATTCTAAAGTATACAAGTGGTTGTCTTTTAGATCACTCTGAAAGATACTTGAGATTGTGGAAGAATAGCTTTTATGCCGCTTAAGATTTTGTGTGTTGAACTTCTATAGCAATTTTTGCTTTTGGAGTTGGGGGATAAATTGGCTTTGGAAAATTTTTTCATTGCAAGGTAGTAATCCCGGCAACCAAGAGCTATCAAGATTTTGAAGACTGGAGAGCTATGGACAACATTAGGAGAAGTAGAATTTTTTTGAAATCTCATCCACTTTGGTTCATTGATCATGTAACAGAGATAATTTAACTTTTTTGCCTAATCTTGATAACTGAGTAAAAGACTCATAACTTTGCGGTGTTTCAACGCGAACATCTTTTTCGATTTTTTTGGGAAGGGACAGAATCTACTACCAATGTTTTTAAAAGATGAATATAATGACTAACAATCGAATAAATAGAAAAATTAGCCATGCTCTAGTGGGCAGGCCTCAGCCCAACCTTAATTACTGAGACTTCTTTTCATGTAATAATAAAAATAACTTGTTAAGAACCGGCAATAGTTTAAATAGTTTAACTTCCCTTATTAGGTACTTTATCTACTTAACAAACTTATCAAGTGAAACATTTTAAGTTAGACATAAGTTGGAATGATTTGTTGACCTAAAAAAGGAATTTAATTTCTTTTAAAGATGAATAAAAATATAAATTTTAAAAGAGTATACTTTGAAAAGAAATTTGAATACATACTTGATTTTTAATATATATTTGTTTGAAGTTTTTCATTTTCTTTAATTCCATGATTTAAGAATTAATCTACCATTGTTTAGCATTCTTTAGAGCAAATGAACACTGTAATTGTTTTGCATTATCCCGCAGCAATCATAAAGGCCTGTTGCACTTTGCATCACCAAAATCAGAAAAGCAATATATTTTGTTCCAACAAGAAGAATATCTCTTCTCTTAGAAAAAGCTATATATATATATGTGTGTGTGTATATATTGTAAAAAGTTTTCCTATATGTGTGTGTGTGTATATATTGAAAACGCTAAAGTTTTCTAAAAAGTTTAAAAAGTATATATATATATTGTAGCAAATATATGTATATAGAGAGAGGGACCACAGCATATCTGTATGTATATATGTGCAAGTGCAACATGTTTAAAGCTGAATAATTAACTACCTTCTATCGAAATATTTCCGGCATATGCTACTTCGGTTAACCTTTTCACCTTCGGGATATCCTAAATTGAAGTCCGGATATATATTGTCGTGATACACTGTAAATTAATACGCGGCCACACTCGAGTTCGCTGGATTCAATGTTTGAATTAACAAGAAAGAAACCATAAATACTATATATGCATGTGGAGTCTTATGAAAAATAATAATAATTAACCGTAGAGGCAAATCTCCTTTAACTGAGAAGTCAAATGCACTTTATATCATATTATTTTATTTACACTAAGGTTTAAATTCGAGAATTCATAAACATTTACAATACAATAGTACTCAACTTATATATTGAAATTAAATAGAACAAATTAAGTACAATAGGGAGACAATACAATATCTCAATTATTATTTTCCATAGACAACTCTTAATTATACATGTAATTAATTAAGATACACGATTTATATATAAATCAATCAAAACAAGCACAGATTTGCAAGAACGGAGAGGACAACCCAAAGGATCTCCACAATTAAAACTACAAAGGCAAAGATAGCAGTACTGTGATGAATCCGGTAGCGGTTTCTCAAAGTCAAGAATAAGCCCCAGAAAAACACTAACTTGCAAAGATCCACAAAGAAGATCACCATCATCCATTCACCGTCCATAATTGTATGGAATATATATCTGCAGGGGCCGGTGAGAGATCAGCAATTAACTCTATATGTGTTTCATCCAACAAAACCTGTGATAATAAGTAATAACAAGATATATACATATATATATATGTTTATCAGATGAGCTTTAGAAGAAAATGAAACTGAACAAGTTTGGGAGAGAAGAAGAAAGAGAAACTAAGGCGGAAATTATATAATATAAAAAATATTATATATATATATATATATATATATTTAGCTTGTACAATGTCCTGGGCAAATCTCCTTTAGGCTTAATAATAGGACAAAAACATAAGCTAATAATAGGACTACGCAAATTCTTACAATTTTCTTTACTGGAATTTGGATTGCTGGGCAAATCTCCTTTGGCAGTGAGCTTTACTATTCTCCAATATATGTGTATATACATTATATATATGTTTACCAGATGAGCTTTAGAAGAAAAACTGAACAAGTTTGTGAGAGAAGAAAGACAAACTAAGGTGGAATATATAGAAAAAATATAAATATATTATATATATATATAGTTTGTATATATGCTGGGCGAATCTCATTTAGCATTTGCTTAATTCACTTTATTTTTTTATTTTTCCTTTTTATTAGTTGGAGATAAAGAAATGATAATCATAGTGAAAAAAAAGAAAAAAAAAAAAAGTGATGGGCAATAATCAAGAAATTTGAAGAGGACAAAAACATAAGCTAATAATAGGACAAAGAAAATTCTTTTAATTTTTTTTTTAATGTAATTTAGGTTGTTGTATGGTTGAATTGCTGGGCGAATCTTATCACGCCCGAATCAAGGTTGTAACCCGGCCATGCCCGCAAGGTTTCTCGAAGATGAGGCGGGTCCTTACTGTGCAAGACGAATATTAGCCAAGGGATATGTGAGCTAAATATTTGAAATCATGTTACCAAAATAAATACTCTCAAAATAATTCCAAAGTCAATGAATTTACTCTAACTACGGATAACGAGTTTAGGGATGCAACCCAAATTATTAGTTAAACAAAACTAAATCCAAATAAAGTTTTCAACTCCAACTAAACAAAAGAACATGTAATTAAAAGTTCATTTATCATAACTCAAGTCCTCACACAACTTCATATTCTTCCTCACTAGTATACGCAAAAGGGATATAAGAGGGAAGGGTACTAGCTAAAAATCAATGAATAAACGGAACATGAATTTAAAGCAACAAAACTTTTAAATCATGATTGAAGGTCAGTAGAAAAATAATCCCCAAATACTGAGAGTATAACCAAAAATCCGGATTCAAATATAAGTCCCAATAGGAGAGTCAAAACACTTATTACACATAGCTTTACTCAACAGAACAGAGCAGAACAAAAAGGAATCCAATTCAATTCCACTTTCTTTTTATGAGGCTCAAGTAAGTAGTCGTTAGTTGGTTTTTAATCGATGTCGATCCTGATGCTAATCCACCTAGGGAGGCGAGAACTTATAACAGTGGAGCTTTTTCCCCATGCTCAATGGGTTCGGAACTTATAAAGTTTGGACCATGTTCCCCTATCTTACTTCTAACTAACTTGAGCCAAACTTACATATCTTTTCTTTTTATAAGAACTAAACTAATTCAAACAAAATAAATAATACAATCAGATGTTAATAATATTCATAACAGTAAAAACCAAATGATACCAAGCTTCAGTAAACTGGTTTATATTAATAAAATAAATATATCTATACACATAATTTAGGACACTGGGAGATATTTCCAAACAAAAAGAAAAAAAAAATAAAAAATAAAAATGAAGCCGCAGCTCATTGTTCTTTAAAAAAGTAAAGCAACAATAAAGGATCCCAATTCGTAGGAACAGAATGAGAAAAAATAAAGTAAAGGAGAAGAGTAATATTTTTAAAATCAAAATAGCTTTGGAATTTTATGAACATCGAAAACTTACAAATAACTAAATAAATTCAGAACAGGCAAAAACTCAGAAACTCAATTACTGAAAAATTGGATCTAAAATCCCCCAAACTACGATCCACGATTAAAAAAAAAAATAATAAATAATTCTACAGCGCTAAAACAAATACGCGGGGAATTAAAGTTTCAAACAGAAGGAGTTTTCTGTAAAATCGTTTATTTAGTTAATACAAACGAAATTAGCAAGCTTAGAATTCAACCATACAAAATCATAACTTGGAAAGCACTCTAAGTATCCAAACATCAGTCTATAAGAAATTATTACTTTGAGAAAATATCCGCTTATCAACTCTCAAATTGCACCAGTAAAAATTAAAACCACCAACCTGAATCCAACCTAAATTAATCAATAAACTCTAATAATCAAGATAATCCACACTCTATTAATTCGGTAAAACGAAACCTAACTTTTGGCTCCCTTGATTCCCGACGATCAGGAACCTGCTTAGAGTCGGTCTGGGTGATTCGCGGTTTCACCACCACGCCACCTACACGGCCATGCGTGAGACCGGAAAGACTTATAGGGTTTTGAGAAGTTTCCTTTATCCCCCTTTATAAATAATACTTACTTATTTAATTATAATAATAATAATAAGAATAATAATAATAATAATATTATTTCCTAAATCGATTTTTACCTTATTTTAGGGTTGGGTGTCATAAAATCTCCTTTGGCAGTGAGCTTTACTATTCTCCAATATTTGGTTTTTTTTTTTATATAACTTCTGATAGGTTAGAGTTTTTTTTTTTTTTTTTTGGAAGAAAAATGGAACTTTTATAACCATTCAATATGGAGTAGAGAGAGAACTTGTGAGGAGTGAGGGGTTAGAGTTTACGGCTGAAAATGTAATTATATTTATAGGTCAGGCAACCCCCTACTAGGTACGCATATTAGAATATGCGATCATGAGGAAAACATTCAGTATTCTAGTCTCTATATATTGTAATTAATGGAAAAATCATTTTTCTTGTTTGCTTATAAACTTTGTATTTAAGCGTTTCTTAAATTGGTGAATTCTAATATATATATATATATTTTGTTGAGTTAACACATTTCGAAATTCTATATCATCAGATTAGAAAGGAAAAGAGTAAAGAGACTTCTCTTATAAAAGGGCATAGACGTCCTTAAGTTTTGTGCACCAGGTGGAAAGAGTAATAAAGAAGAAAGAGATCTAGAAAAAGGGTTCTTTAGGTTATAGGTGTGAGAAGAAAAATTATGTGATTGTAACAATTTTTGATATAGTGAATTTTCTTCTTTGACATTGGTTGCCCTCTGGTGGTTTTCTCCTAATTTGGGGAGTTTTTCATGTTAATTATTATTTTCACCATGTTTATCTTTTTTGCATAAATCTTGGAAAAGAATTTGAGTGTTTAAATTTCTAACCTATTTGTATAAATCTACACTATACTCTAAATAAAAAAATTAATTTTCATTAATTTAACATAATATAAAAATGAAAAATCTTGAGTTTGAGTAATTTTTTTTAAAAAAATTTAAGAGTAATTACTAATAATTACTCTATTTAATCTTAAATTTTTGGAACAAATAATTATTTACTTTGATTTAATACTTAATACACTTTAACTTATACATCGATAACCTGAAAATATTTATAAAATATTTTTTTTAAATGGTCCTCATGCATGCATGCAAAATAATCTGAAAAAAGTTTCTTATGCACATCTCATTGAAATTTTATACAATGGTAGTGACGAACTTTATGTTTCAATAATGATGTCATTCTGCATGAAAGTTTTGGTACATGTCAACATGCCGTCCTCGGCATACAAAGAGCCAAGATCAAATCACATATCTATTATATATATGATTGCAAAAATTCTGATGGCACAATATCGTAATTTTGTTATCTTTGTAAGGGCAAAATTGTCATCTTTCTTCCTTGCGCTGAGATTAGTAGTATTCTTCTTCCTCTCCTTCTCTCCGTTCGGCTTGGACTTATCCGAATTTGAGGTTCGCTCTTTCTACAATCTCCAAACCTTCCTCAGCACCCCCGAATTTCCGGATCAGGTATTGTTCTTTTCTTAGATGATTAGATCCCCTTGATTTCTTAGATCGCTTCGATTGCTTTCGTTTCTGCAAAGATCTGGTTCTTTTCTTTTAAGAAAAAGGGGGGAAAAAAAATTAGGGTGTATTTTTTGATTTAGGTGTTTTTAGACTTCATATGCATATAGTTTTTTTTTTTTTTTTTTATTGTTAATTCTGTGTGTTTGAATCATCTGTTTATTGGCTTGATGTTTAAAATCTGAAATCTTGTTTTAAGCTTCGGAATCATCTGATTGTGATGTTATGGGGATAATCTTGTTTTCTCGGCTTTTTTCCTTTTCCTTAAAGTCGGAATGATTTGTTTGTTGTTCATGTTTTTGTAGTGACAATGTCTGCCTTCGGTGCTGCTTCAGCTGCCAATACGAATCCCAACAGGTCTGCCGAGGTAAATTTTTGTTTCCTCTTATTGTAAGTCTGGTAATTTTTGGTAATTATTTTGCATTTTAGAGAATTATTTTTTTTAAATCCATCTATATAAGTGTGGAGGAGCTGTTTGTAAACTAATTTAGTAATTGTTGAGCTCAAAACGGTAAAACGTATGCTAATTTTTGTGTGACATTTGTTTTGTATGCTAAAAAGGTGGTGCAACCTCCCAGTGATTCCATTTCAATCCTTTGTTTCAGTCCCAAGGCTAATTTTCTTGTAGCTACTTCGTGGGATAATCAGGTATTTTGATTTCTCTGGTATTATCCCTGGCTTAATGCTTAGCAATCAATGTGCCTACAAATTTTGTTTCATGTATGTAATTTTAGTATTCTATTTTGCATCAGATAAAATGCTATACTTCTGATTTTTTAAATGTTTTTTATCTCTTGATGTGTCTCATGGTTCAAATATGGTAAAGCAAAGGACATGTTTTGTAAATTATAACACGAGTACCTGAGTTTGAGAGTTGATTAGGTGAAATGTTTCAAAATTGATCTGGCAATGGTCCTTCCATTGAGGCTTTTTATTTTTTAATTTTTTAATTTTATTTTTTTTTTCATGGAAATTACCAAGGAAGTGTGTTGTTTGTTTGAACAGTTCAATAATTTTATTTTGTCTCGGGTGGGATGTAGTTAAATTCTCTTTTTTTTTTTCCTTTTCCCAACTCATTAAGGATTTGTTAGATGGGCTTTACAGTTGATTACTAATTATTTATTTTACTACTAAAAGAAATGAAGAAGGGAAACAATAAGCAACTTCTTTGTCAATCTGATACTCAGAAACCTAAACCCCTAGATTTGGCGTTCTGTGTGACATGCAAGTATATTTTTTTTATTCTGTATGTAGCACCTATATAAGATTACCCATGATTATTATTATTTTTAATTTATATCTGGATGGACGTAATTGTTTCTTGACTTTTCCTTCTTGCCAGGTCTGAGCTTTTCAGTTTCAAATGCAGGATTTGAGTATGTACTCTTCAGTTCACCAGAAAAGTTTCATGTCTGATTTTGATCTCTCTACTCCAACTACATTTGGTATGCTTTCCTTGACCATAAATTATGGATCTCGAGATGTCTCAGATTCTGTTTTTGGTTGTTAGATACATGCATGAGAAGACAATTAATGTGTTATGTGGTATAAACAATTATGCTGAAAGTGGGGAGCATTAAGAATCACGTTCTTTGTTGTTGGTGAACAGAACTGTATGTTCTTGGTTGCTCCCATTGGCTTGTGTAAATTTTTGTGCGTTCATCTGTTTTTTTTCTTCCTTCTTCTCTGCAGACCCTTTTGCTGATGCAAATGCTGATAACACTGGTGCTGGGTCAAAGGAATATGTGCACATCCGCACACAACAACGTAATGGTAGAAAGAGCCTGACAACTGTGCAGGGGTTGAAGAAAGAGACCATGAAGTAAGAAGCATTTATATAGATTAAGCATTTCTTTTAATATTTTCTTTGTTCTAACATTTCTAGGATCATCATCACGCAAGTCCTCAGCTAGAATGCGTTCTAAACAGATACACAAAGGTATTATTAGTTCATAATAATACATTAAATGGTCATATCTAGGAATCTCTACTAACTATGATATTATTCATTGCTATAGATCAACCAATGATTTGTAATGCCTGTTATGATATATTAGAAGAAATAATGGAAGGTACTTCAGGTTTATTATTTGTTCGATTTCAAGTTCCCCCGGATGAACCAAGGCCTTTTTACCATTGTAATAATAATACATTAGATTTTTAAAAGTCTACCAATATAATTGCAATTTTAGTATAGCAAATAAAATTTTAACATATTACAAATTCTTATTTAATAAAATTAGGTGTTAATCCAAGGAAAAATAGGAGAAATCTTAATGTTATTTGATGCAAATCAATTTCAAAGCAAACTTGAAAAGGTAATATAACGTTTTAACAAAATAATTATTTCAATTTTAAAATTTTTTTGTTACTACTAACAATAATAAATTTAATGTACATGATTAAATTGATATGTTTGACTTAAAGTAATCTATTGAAAAAAAATTTGTATATGTATTTGTAAAGAAATCAAACCAAGATTTCAATTACAAATATTAAAAGAAGTATAATGTTATAACAATGCGAATTGTGGATCAGCTTGAAGAGGAGGTGATGTGTGAAGAAACAACTCAAAAAAGTCCAAAAAAAAAAGAAGATGAAGATTAAATGAGAATTTAAACATTATTGACGATTATTTTTAGTTTTTTTTGTTTTCTTTCTTTCACAAACTATTTAGTTTATATTATTATTTTCTTGTTATTTTCTTTTGGACTGTAAGTGGGGTATCACTAAACAATCTCTATTTTATCATCTTTTAATTTAAATCTTTATTTTATCAAAAAAAAAAAAAATTAATTAAAAAAAAAAAAAAATAGTTTCATAAATTTAAAATAAATTAAAATATAATCTATGCATCCCGCACCTGGGGGGCGGGATGTACATACTAGTATATATATATATAACTAGTCTTTTCGATCCACTTTAGTTATCAGGGTTGGCTCATTTATCATCATCATAATCAACTCATAAAGAACAAATATTCCCAGAACACAGTAAGTATAACCAGAAGGGAATCTCTCTTCTCCCAAAAAGTTTGATCAATTCTTTTTTATATATGACAATATTTCTAAATATATTTCAATTGGTTATATAATGGTTTCACTTATGAACATGGTTCAAACTATCGGTCTCGGTCATTGTCTCGGAAGCCACCGATCCATATCTATGTCGGTGGATATCGGTGATTCAGTTATCATATCGGGTGATATGAAATTTTTTATATTTAATAAAAAATAATTTTTTTATATATAAATTAAAAATATAAATAATACAATAGTTTTAATATAAAATCCATTAACAATGATAATTAATCATAATTTTAATATAAATAATTATAAAATTATAAAAATATTTTTAAATATAAATATATGAAATAATAACATATGTAAATGTTAATTACCAAAAAAAAAAAAAAACATATGTAAATGTCTATTTATAAAATTTGTGCACTTTTATATAAAATTTATAATATATATTGATTTCTTCAAAATTTGTGCATTTTTTATGTTCTATTACACATTTATAATATATATAATATATTTTTTAGAAAAAGAAATCTCACCAGACCAAGAGATATTTTTTCAAAAAAAATTTATATAATATATTATATATATATATATATATATATATATTATTTATATATGTGCATACTTTTGCTCTTTCTTCCTTCCACCTTTCTTCTTCAACTTCTTCTTCTTCTTCATTTTCTTCCATGACTGATTGTCTTGTAAGTGACTTGGCCAAGTCAAGTCGAGTTATAGCCAAGTCAAGCCAGGTTAGCATCATTTCGGTTTTTTTTTATCTCTTTGTATAGGAAAACTACGATCCAGAGACAAATCGGTCGAGTCGGGCCATGCTTATGAATATAAACAGTCATGAGTTCAAATCACAATACATCTGATACAAAATTTATTCTGGGGATTGAAATAAAAAAAGAACAAAATCACACAGAACAAAGGTACAGATAAATCACACAGAACAAAGGTACAGATATCCTTAGTTAAAAGTATTATATATTCTGTTTTACAACATATGTGCGACATATGTCTTCTTCTCTCAGAAGTTGGGACCAAGAATTTTTCTACAGGGTGTATTATTATTATAGATGGGATGCGAAAACTTGTACTGCACAATATAACTGAGATGTGAAAATATAATAGTAGTACATGATTATAGTATATATATGTACATTTTATGCTGGAAACTCGATCGAGTCTGAATGCTTGAAGAAGAAGCTATGCAAAAATGGGGGATTCTCGTCAAATAGTGTGATTCTTCTTTGAGCATGAAGACAATGCAGTTGCTGGAATGGATGTACTTCACTCGTTTTCCATCATGACTGATCAGATCTTTGAAATACAAAAACATAGTTCAAGTTGACAATGAATATATATAAACCTATTCGATACTTTTACTATGAATTTATATATATCTTAGATTACACTATCAAAGTAGAATTTATCTTGCCATTCACTTCCATGAAATAGGAGTCAATTTCTTTGAAAAGTGGCCTATTTAGTCATTAAAGTTTTGAATCATTCATATTTCTCTTTCATCCCCCTTCTATTAGTATAATCTATACCTTCTTTATTTATTTGTTTTATTTTATCTTTTTTCACATAGTGCATGCCAATTAGTCCCTCATATATATATATATATATATATATATATATATATATATATATTATATATATGTCTCTTCTGTCATCATGTGATCCAAATAACAACATGTAAAAAGAATAGGGAGCACATTGTAAATACATATAGTAAGGAAGAAAGTAGTTAAGGATGACTTCAAACTTTATTGAAGAACATTATTAAATATCAAAAACTTCTTAAAACCTTTAAATCATAATTAAAAACTTCTGTTAGAACTTAAATATTATAGGAAATATATATATTATACATGAATAGTTATACGAAATAATTATTAGGGATATAGCTTTTGTTTCGAGAAAAAAAAATATATATCCCAATTTTGTAATAGAGAATCTTGCAGGAAATAATTAACGTTAAACAAGAAGGTGACTTTACAATATATATTCCTCAGTTTAACTAATTACCTTAGCAAGATAATCAGTACATATATATACTAGTATTGTATTGCTGAATTGCCGGGCAAATCTCCTTTGGCAGTGAGCTTTTTTGTTTTATATAATATATGTATATATATATATATTGGAGAAATAAACTAGAAGCTACTGCCAGAGGAGTAGTTGCCCAATAATGCAACTTTACATTTGATTTCTTCTTCTGCTGCTGCTGCTGCTGCCGATGGATGATGTTTTGAGGCTGAAAACAGCCCATAATATAGATGAAGGGGAAAAAAAAGCTTTAGAAAAGTGGTTTTTCTTTTTCATGCCTACACAGTATATGCCGGAAGACATTCGATTTTCTGGAATTTGTAAAGAGACAGCTATACAACATATACTGTCCAATTTCCAATTTTCACAAAGTTTTTTTTTTTTTTTTTTTTTTTTTTGTTTTTTTAATTTATCCATTGTAGCTCACTTTGGTTCCAACTACACCGAATTTGAGTCGCATCCGGACCCATATTGGGGAAAACTTTTCATACACCTATTTCTCAATAAGTAAGTTTGTTCGAGACACTGCGAGATGGAAAACCAAGCTCCTTACATTTGGGCCAACAAATGTTGGTCACAAAGTTAATTAACTACAAGTGAGTAAATAGCTCGAAGGATTTATCCAGACATCAACAAAAAAACTAATAATAATAGTGAGGGAAGAAAAAGAAAGGTAAATTAAAGTAAGAAGAAAGAACCCCCCCAAAAAAAAAAAAAAAAAGTTACCAATATCTTATTTAACACACTTATTCCTTTTTGGTAATATGTGTGTAATATATTCTTTACAAATAAATTAAGATTAAAAATTTTGACAAATTGAAATTTAACATAAATTTTAATATGTATTATATAAAGAATATTATAAAATTTAAATACAGAAAAGAAAAATGAAATAATTAAAGCAATACAAGCAATTAATCTAAAAACCTAGACTCTTAATGAAAGTCCAAATATTATAGCATAGTATAATGTATATGTATGTTAATTATTTTTATTTTAATTGTCCAAAAACATTTAACAATATTTATTCCTTTATCTTGTAAGCTATTTTTATTTAATTTATTGACTCATATAATTTTAATAAATCATTAAGTTTCTTTCAAAAATATAATAGTTATTTTATATTATTTTTTATAAATGTCAACAATTCCTTAATTCATGCATAATGTTAAATATATATATATATATATATATATAAGTCCGTATCTCCAAAAAGAATGGTCCATTTAATAAATATAAGATTGGTCAAATGAAAGATTTCAAAAAATTTGGTCCATTACCCAAAATCATAGCCATATATACGCTGCTCTCGGAAGGATATTCTTTTGGTGATTCTAAGGTCTTGTACCTTTTGTTTTTAAACCATCAAATTTTAACTCTTATTGTAAATAAGGTCTTACTTGACTTTTATATGATATTCATAGCGATTGTCGAACTATAGATCTTGTGTAATATTTACAATGCGTTTTTCTATTATGTTAAACCAAGGCTTAGCTCTTGTACATTCAGATTGAAAGGAATTAAGGCACACAAAGTTGTTAAGATTAAAACTAGGTACTTAATTATGATATAAAAGTGTTCCAAATAACCATAAAAATTATTAAAGGTAAACTAGAACTCTTATACCTTCTATACATTATCAAACGAAAAATTTCCCTTTAAAAAAAAAAAAAATGATTAAATATTGTATATATAATGATGACTCTAACTCATTAATTTTTAATCATAAATGAATTTCTTCGTTTATTCTTTGATTGTAGAATGATAGTATATATACCAATTTCTTTATACCATTTTTCATCAACTAAGTTAGCGTAGGAAAGGAAATTGGTGATGTTTCTGGCCTTTTAACTCATCAAAGAGACGTAGAAAACTAGTGGACGAGCGGGGCAACCATGCCAAAGTGAAGGCACATATAGGGCAATAAGAACTGACCCTGAAATTTTTTGAGGGAACAATTGTACTATACGTGCACAATATATAGTACATATATATATATATATATATATATTCCTTGGATTCAATGGCATTTTCATTTCATCCACTAGTTACTTGTTCTCATTCTTGACCTCTTTTTTGAAACGGATTAAATTATTTTTTTTTTTTTTTTTATCTAGTTAAAAATATTAAATTAAATGTTTCGAGTTGGAAAAAATTATGGATAATTTCCTTTTCAGTGCTATATATTAATTTGATTAATTTTTACATTTAAACTACTGTATCCCACAGCTATATATGAATAATGACGCTGCGGGATGGGGTACTAAAGTATGGAATTGATAATCAAAATTTTTAACATTGTATGATTTGAAAGTCAATAAAATTATCAAACTATCACAATATACTTTTGTTCGTCTTATAATAATATACGATTAGTATGATTAATTAAGTACTAAAATTTGATGATCCGTAGAAGGTGAACTATGTACCCCATTGAGGGAATGTATGAACACACTTGCAATATTAATGGTATGATTCATGAAAAAATTGTTATAGAAAACGAAATTAACCAGAAGAATTAATATATGTATATCACAAAAAGAGATAAAAACCAGATATTGAGTGTATGTGTGTCAATGCCCTTTTTTTATGAGCTAAATCTCAGAAAAAAAAAAAGTGAAGAAATATATACATTTATATATGGATATATATTATGCAAAAGTGTTTTAATAACATGAAGAGCCGGGACCGTATTCATGTATGCAAAATTGATATCTTTGTTGGTGATCGAATCAGGACATTGAATGACCACATGTATGCTAAAAGTTTTAGGTTGCTTTTTAAGAGTTAGAAATAGAATCCCTTAGAGGAATTATCCTAGCATATGCTACTACTTCTCTCTCTCTCTCTCTCTACAGTGTCATCCAAAGTGGCTTGCAGTATATAAAGGGGATTTCATTTGTATGTGAAAATTCATGATCAAGAACAAGCAGCAGATGTGGGTTGTGAGTAACAGTGTGATTCTCCTTCGGCAGAGAGAGAGAGAGACAATGCAATTGCGTGTACTTAATAATTGTCTCTGCCAAAGGATAATTGCCCTGCAACTCATTTCCACAGTCATTGATCAATTAGTCATTACATTTTTTTATCAAACACATGTTTTCTTTCTGTCTTTATATATATTTCAATCCTTCTCTTAGTGTTAATTATTATCGTTTTTAGTAGTATGGAAAGATTGGAGCAGTTAACTTTTTTTTTTCTTTATTTATTTATTTATTTTTTTGGATAGGTAGTTTGCTAGTGCTCCAAGTAAGCCAAACTATGAATTACGTTGTGATCGTAGAATTTAATTCTTATTTGGAAGAAAGGTATTATTGTCGCTCTAACATATCAACACTACAAGAAAAACTGAAAATTGTGACGGAATTTTGTGACGGCATCAAATCCATCGTAAATTCGACCAAATTTGAGAGCGGCCGCCTCTGCCATCGCAAATTGCGATAAATTTTGGGACGGCCTAAAATCCATTGCAATTTGCGGCAGACTTTTGCGATAATCACCTAAGCCGTCGCAATTTTGTGACCGATTTTACGACGGCCATCAAAGTCGTCGCATTTTGCGGCGGATTTTTAGCTTTACAAATTTGCGACGGCCACCTAAGCCGTCGCAATTTGCGATCAATTTTTGATGGTGATTTTTAGCCGTCGCAAATTTGCTACTGATTTTTGTGACTTTTTTAGCGGTTGCAAGTTTGTGACCCGATTTTGCGATGGCCACCTAAGCCGCGCAATTTGCGACCAACTTTTGCCACTGAATGTTAGCCGTTGTTATTTTGAGACCGAATTTTGTGAATGATTTTTAGCCGTTACAAATTTGAGACCGATTCTGAGATTGAATGTTAGCCGTTGCAAAATTTGCGATCGATTTTGCAACGGCCACCTAAGCCGTCGCAATTTGTGACCCATTTTTTTGATTGATTTTTAGGCGTTGCAAATTTGCTACCAATTTTTGCAATAAAGAAACCTTATATCATACTTTGAAATTTGTTTACTTATTTTAAATATATTTGTAAGTATACTTATTTTAAAATATTTAAATTTTAAATATATGGTTTTTTATAATTAAAATATTAATATAATTTTATTAACAAGTAATAAGTTATGGATTGTTTTATGTGATTATTGATAGCATTAGTGGGAAAGATAGGATGTAAATATTTGATATATTTTATTAGAAAAATAATATAATTTATATTGAATTATTATAATAATATAGTAAAGATAATATAATTTTGAAATGAGGTTTTAGTTTATTTAAAAAATTGTTGGAGGGAAAACTTTAATTTCGGTTTTGGCGGGAAAATTTTGAAAAATTTTGAAAATTATGTATTTGTTTGATATTTTGAGGGACAATGACCAAGAGAAAATTTTAATATATAACATTATTGTAATATTAACTTAATATATATAAAAATAAATGAAATGGACGGAATCCTACTTAGCAGGCATTTCACTTACAACAATTTAGAGAAATAATCTTCATCACCATTAACACGTTATCTAAAAACAACCATATCCACTTAGCATACAATTAATTACTTAGCATCGTCTTTATTATAAGAAAAAATATATATGGAATTGACTTTCAGTATCTTATCTCATTCTTTTATATCATATCACATTCAACTAAACATAATTTGTCCGAGCCCAATATTAATTAGCATATGTTCGAGACTCTAAATATATCTCTTATACATATGATATAACACTTAATTAACTCTCATAGTGCGGATATCCATTCCGATACCAATTGTTATAGGCCAACTGACATTCATGATCAATTAGTTATTAACTTTTGAGTATTTATATATATTAATTTAAAAGAATAGGAAGTATATATATATATATATATATATATATATATATATATATATATATATTTAGAACTTGTAATTTTGTTTATCTATATATAAAACTTTAGTTTGATAGACATAAACACTAACAAATGTGAGATTGCCTGTTTCATTCCAAATTCGGAATGAAGTTGGTCTGATATTTTGTTCTAAAACAAAATTTTATTCTATATCTTATTTATTTTAATAAATATTTTTACAAATAATGCAATTGACTTTTGACAAACTTAAGTCAATTTATATAGTGATTTAATTTCTTCTCAAATTTTTCTAAAAAAAATATTTTCCATATTGTTTTATAAGTTTTAAAACATTCAATAATTCTGTTCTAAATATGTTATTATTTTTATTTTTAATTAAAATTTTAATATAATTTTAGTAAAAAAATAATGAGTTATTGATTGTTTTAATATAATTATTGATAGCGTTAGTGAGAAACAAAGGATGCAAATATTTGATATATTTAGTTAGGAAAGATAATATAATTATATTTTGATATTCTAATAATATAGTAAAGATATTATAATTTGAAAATGAGGTTTTAGTTTATTTCAAAATGTGTAGGAGGGAAAACTTTATTTTCTATTTATTTTGGAGGGAGAATTTTGGGAAATTTTGGTTTTGTTTGGACTTTGGAGGGAGAATGACTAATGTTAAAATTTAATATATAATATTAGTTTAATATTAATTTAATATATATATATATATATATATAAAAAGAATAAATGAAATGGATGGAGTCTTACTTATAATAATTCTATATGTAGGGTAAAATTTTAGAGTAATTTAAGATTTTGGAGGGATATCATTCTATTGGCTGGTTGCCAAGGTTATTTTTGACAATTAAATTAGTAATTAGAAAAAAAAAATAGTAATTTTTGAAATTTTAATAAAAAATTAATAAAATAAATAAAAAGAATAATGTGAGCACGTTTTTAAAACCCTAGCTCCCAAACCCCCCTCTTTCTTCACTTCCCGTCTCTCCCCACCTTCACAACCAGCCGTTCCCTGCTTTCCGTTCCTTTTCTTTTCTTCTCTATTAATAATAATATACATCGGATGCGAAACCAGAAACCCTTTTCTGTGTTTCGGATTATCGATTTAGGGTTTCATCATTATTCCTTTCTTTAGCCATTGGTTTATTTTTCGATTTTATATATTTATTTTAATAGATATTTCTTTTATCTTATTATCTCGAACCTTTTAGCATCTCTCAAACCCTAAATTATTTAGTATCTCTCAAACCCCCGCCTCCTCCCGCAACCTAGTAGCCGAAGAATGAGACGTTATCTACCACAACCACCACCATCATCACCACCAGCAGCAATCTCACTCCCGTCGGCAATAAAAAACGAGGGGATCGTCCCCGATGCTCTCATTCTTCAAGGTCTCTCTGTTTTCCCCTTTATCTCTATGCTAGATCTACATCTTATTTTTCTTAATTTAAAATCTCTCACTCCCTTCCGTTTAGCTATCTTTTATATATATATATATTATTGTTCTTTAAATTTTTAAAATCTTCAACTCAATCAATTTGTTTAATTGCTATTTTTTATATATATATATATTGTCATGTGAAATCTCTGGGTAAAAAAAAGAAATTAATAATTTTTTTAAAAAAAATAAATTTTGTGAAGTTGAAATTAGTAGTTGTTGAAAGATAACTGGTAGAATGATTTCCGAGTTTCGTGTTAGGCCCGTTTCTCATCGGGTTTGGGCTTGCCTCTTCACCTAACTCCATATTAGTATGATATTGTCCGCTTTGGGCCTAAGCCCACAGGGGTTTGTTTTTGGGACTTTCCCAAAAGGCCTCATTACTAATGGAGTATGTGAGAATTACTTATATGTAGGCAATCCTTTGCCTATTTTTTCCATGGACTTGACCATCCTTAACCTTCACAAAAAAACATGGTGGGCGTGGGACTTTGGGTTGAAATCCAACCCCAAAAATTTCCCCCCTCCAAACCCGTGACTTCCTCCTCCAACGAAATCCTCTTGCACCGCCGAACCACCACGGGTAACCCTTTCTCATACGAGTTGGTCCTCTCCCCTAACTCCACATTAGTATGATATTGTTTTCCGGCTTTTGGGGCCTAGCCCTCCACGGGTTTGTTTTGGGACTTTCCAAAAGGCCTCATTACTAATGGAGTATGTGAGAATTACTTATATGTAAGGGATTTTTTTTTTTTTTTTTTTTTTTTTTTTTTTTTTTTTTTTTTTTTTTTTTTTTTTTTTTTTTTTTTTTTTTTTTTTTTTTTTTTTTTTTTTTTTTTTTTTTTTTTTTTTTTTTTTTTTTTTTTTTTTTTTTTTTTTTTTTTTTTTTTTTTTTTTTTTTTTTTTTTTTTTTTTTTTTTTTTTTTTTTTTTTTAAAACAATCCTTCCTATAATCTAGGACTTTGGAGTTAAACCCAACCCCCCCCTCCCTCCCCCGCGCGACCCTCTCGCGCCCGCACCGCCCGCGGGACACCCGCGGGCCCCCCCCCCGAACTCGCCGCCTAACCTTCAACATTGCCAGGAAGACTTTCGACACACAAGGCATCATAATCGTTGGGCATCAACATTGAGAGGGCTTCCTCCACACCGAACATGCAACCCACTTAACCTTGGGCTCTGATACCACTTGTTAGGCCCGTTTCTCATCGAGTTTGGGCTGCCTCTTCACCTAACTCCACATTAGTATGATATTGTCCGCTTTGGGCCTAAGCCCTCACGGGTTTGTTTTTGGGACTTTCCAAAAAGGCCTCATTACTAATGGAGTATGTGAGAATTACTTATATGTAGGCAATCCTTTGCCTATTTTTTCCATGTGGGATTTTGGGTTGAAATCCAACCCCAACAATTGCAGCAACTGAAGCGTGTAAAGAGTTGCTATGGATGAAGAAGTTCTTAGGAGAACTTGGTTTCCACCAAACAAAATACGAGTTGTTTTGTGACAGTCAAAGTGCAATTCACCTTGGTAAGAATTCCTCCTTTCATTCCAGATCAAAGCATATTGACGTGAGATATCACTGGATCGGGGATACATTGGAGAAGAAGCTTTTAGAGTTAAAGAAGATTCATACCGAAGAAAATAGATCGGATATGCTTGACAAAGACTCTTCCAAGAGGAAAATTCGAATACTGTCGACAAGCAGCCGGAATGGTGAAGTCCTCCATATAGGCGGGAGGGGGAGAATTGTTAGGTCCCGCCTACCCACCATTGTTGAAAAACAAAATGGTAGGCAACCTACCACACCTACCACATATATATATATATATATATATATAAAAAAAAAAAAAGAAAAAAAAAAACTTTTTTTGGGGTTATAAATAGAGCCTCTCGGCTCTTCCATAACCATCCCAAAATCAAAACCAAAACAATCAAGAGGGGAGAGAAAATTCTCTCTTCTTTCTCCTTTCTTTCTTTTGTCTTGAAGATTTGAATCTTCAATAATTTTAAGGAGATTAGGGAATGTGTTTCCGAAGTATTTTTACTTCAAAGAATTTTGGTTGTGAGAGAAATATTTGGGGAGTGACAAAATAGTGAGGTTTTATAGATAGTGTTTTGTGATACACTATAGTACCACTATTTTGGGTTTATCTCATTTTTGGGGATCACCTCTAGAAAGTTTCTAGGGAAGTCTCTCACTTGTAAGCCTACTAATATTTTATTAGTGGAAGATTTATTCGGAGTTTGTCCCGTGGACGTAGCCCATATTGAAGGGTGAACCACGTTAAATTTCTGGCTCTTTTATCATTTGCTCATTTTATTTGTTTATTCGCCTCCACACTTCTATCCGTTGTGCTCAATTCCCAACAACCGGTATCGGAGCCTATTGGTATTTCCGAGTATGCTCTGTGGTTGCAGCTTAGGCTGAACCTCCACATCGAGAAAAGTTTACCTTGTGGTTATTTGTTATCAAGAAAGATGGAGGCAAGGACGAGCAAGATGATTAGTTTGAGTGGTACAAATTACCACATTTGGAGAAACAAAATGAAGGATCTCCTATTCATCATGAAAATGCATCTACCGGTGTTTGCTAATACCAAACCCGATGGCAAGACCGACGAGGAGTGGGCATTTGAGCATGAACAAATATGTGGTTTTATCCGACAATTTGTCGATGAAAATGTGTATAATCACATTTGTGACGAGATTCATGCTCGAACAATGTGGAGAAAGTTAGAAGATTTATATTCTTCTAAAACCGGCAACAACAAGTTATTTTGTCTAACAAAGCTGATCAAGTTAAAATACCGAGAAGGTATATCCATGGCGATCATTTAAACGAACTTCAAGTGTATTGTGCATCGAGGTATGTATGGTAGAATAAAGTTTGATGATGAGCTACTCGCTCTTATTGTATTACACTCATGCGCAGTCTTGGGAGACTTTGAGGATTTCAATCACAAACTCTGCACCCCAAGGGGTATTAAGTATGGAGTTTGTGAAGAGGGGGGTATTGAACGAAGAGATGAGGCGAGAACACAAGGATGTTCCACATCGCAACAAGATGTTCTGTGCAGAGTCCGGAGGGGGGAACCGGTTCCGCAATCAAAGACCAAGAGATAAGAGTCGAGGAAAGTCAAATAAATATTCAAACATCACTGCAAGAAAAAGGGGCATATCAAAAGATTCGATTAAAACAAGAACAACAACAAAGGTAGAACCAGCGGGGTGATGATGAAGAAGCCAACGTTGCCGAAGAATTCAACATCGTTTAACGCGATCAAGAGACCATTAGTCTTACAACTCATGAGGCAGGAGTTCTTGTCATCTTTGCTACCACTTATGTGACGTCAAGGAAGGAGTTCTTCTCATCTTACACACTTGAAAATTTTGGTGTTGTAAAGATGGGAAATGACAAAGTCTCGGAAGTTACAGGCATTGGAGATATATGGTACGAGATAGAATGGTACGAGATTGACCTTGAAAGATGCCAGGCATGTTCCGGATGTATGCTGAATCTAATCTCCACGGGCAAGTTGGTTGATGAAGGCTTCGCAACACCTTCATCAATAGCCAATGGAAACTCACCAAAGGTTCGTTGGTGGTGGCCCGAGGTAAGAAAAACTCAAAGTTGTACACGATGCAGGCGAAGCTCTCCCAAGATGTTGTGAACGCCGTGGAGAATAATAGTGCAATTAAGTTATGGCACAAGCGGCTAAGTCATATGAGCGAGAAAAGTATGACATGTCTAGCCAAGAAAAATATGATACCTGGATTGGATCAAGTTCACCTGAAGAAATGTGAAGATTGTTGGGCGGGTAAGCAAAACGAGTTTCGTTTAAAGCGTTCCCCTCCTTCCGGAATGAAGAATGTATTGGATCCGATACACTCGGATTTGTGTGGGCCAATGTCAAAGTCACTTGGTGGTGCCCAATATTTTGTGACTTTCATTGATGACCATTCTCGAAAGACGTGGGTATATTTGCTGAAATCAAAAGACCAAGTGTTAGATGTATTCAAACAATGCCTAACCATGGTCGAAAAGACGAGGGGAAAAGAAAGCCGAAGTGCATCCGGACAGACAATGGTGGAGAATATATTTGACCATTTGATGCTTATTGTAAAGCAAATGGTATTCGACATCGGACAACACCTCCGAAGACTTCGCAGTTGAATGGTTTAGCCGAGAGGATGAACAGAACTTTGATGGAAAGGGTAAGGTGTTTACTCTCATATGCAAAGTTGTCAAAGGTGTTTTGGGGTGAAGCTATTCTAGCAGTTGTGCACTTGCTAAATCGCTCACCATGTGTCCCTCTACGGTTTGATACACCAGAAAGTGTATGGTCGGGAAAAGATGTTTCCTATGATCATCTCATGGGTATTTGGGTGCAAAGCTTTTGTGCACATTCCAAGAGATGAGAGGTCCAAACTTGATGTCAAGACACGACAGTGTGTGTTTATTGGCTATGGTCAAGATCAATTTAGGCTATAGATTCTACGATCCAATTCGAAGAGAGGCTTGTCGGCCAGAGATGTTGTGTTTTGTTGAAGATGAAAGCATCGAGAATATTGAGAAACTGCAGAAGAATGCTGCCGACTCCGATGGTATTACAATAAACTTGCAGAGTACTCCTCCAACAACAATGCAAAGGCAAGTTGGAGATGATGATCAACCAGAATTGGGAATGCTCCGGGAATTTTCGAAGATGAAGTTCATGATCAACCGCCAGCTCCAGGATGGTTCTCAAATTCTCGAAGATCTATTAGAGTCGGCAACGCTCTACTAGATATCCTGAAGATCGGTATGTGTTATTAACGATGGGGAGAACCAGAAAGTTTTGAAGAAGTCATGCATCATGAACATAAGGAAAATTGGATTGAAGCCATGCAAGATGAGATGAAATCATTGCATGAGAATCAAACATTTGAGCTGGTGAAGTTACCAAAGGGTAAGAGAGCTTTGAAGAACAAATGGGTGTTCAAGCTGAAGCATGAAGAACACAATCACCAACCACGATTCAAAGCTAGGTTAGTTGTCAAGGGATTCCATCAAAGGAAAGGGATTGATTTTGATGAGATTTTCTCACCGGTGGTGAAGATGACATCCATTCGCACAGTGTTGGGGTTGGCAGCAAGTCTTGACTTGGAAGTCGAACAAATGGATGTGAAGACCGCTTTCCTTCATGGTGACTTGGAGGAAAAGATATATATGGAGCAACTAGAAGGTTTTGCACAAAAGGGGAAAGAGAACTATGTGTGTAAACTCAAGAAGAGTTTATACGGCCTGAAACAAGCGCCAAGACAGGTGGTACAAGAAATTTGAGTCTGTTATGGGGGAGCAAGGCTACTCGAAGACTAGTTCGGACCACTGTGTATTTGTGCAAAAATTTGCTGATGATGACTTCATTATACTATTACTCTATGTAGATGACATGTTGATTGTTGGCCAGAATATTTCCAGGATTGACACCCTGAAGAAGCAACTAAGCAAGTCCTTTGCTATGAAAGACTTGGGGCCCGCAAAGCAAATCCTTGGTATGAAGATATCCAGAGAAAAGCACCATGAATTTATGGTTGTCACAAGAGAAGTACATCGAGAAAGTACTTCAAAGATTCAACATGGATAAAGCTAAAACAGTTAGTTGTCCCCTAGCTAATCATTTTAGATTAAGTACTAAGCGGTGCCCTTCTACGAAGAAGAGAAGGAAGAGATGGATAGAGTTCCATATGCTTCAGCGGTTGGAAGTTTGATGTATGCTATGGTATGTACACGTCCGGATATTGCTCACTCGGGGGGTGTTGTGAGCAGGTTTCTATCAAATCCTGGTAAGGAACATTGGGCTGCAAGGAAAATGGATTTTCGGGTATCTTCGTGGAACCTCCGATTTGTGTCCGAAATTCGGAGATGGAAAACCTGTGTTGGTGGGATACACAAATGCTGATATGGCTGGAGATATTGACTCCAGAAAGTCTACATCAGGATACCTGGTTTCATTTGCGGGGGGAGCTGTATCATGGCAGTCAAGGCTGCAAAAATGTGTTGCTCTACCAACATTTCGGTGTTTTAGTTTCAAGAAAAAGCTGAATTTCACAGTTAATTTATCAGTCCAGTTTTTTGGTAGAAGGGTCTTGTTTGTTTGAATTGAATCTTCTTTTTCAGTTTATTTTAAAATTGCATTTTGGTGTTCATTTTCAACCTGGAGTATGTTCATTTTAAAATTGTGAAGTAATTCCCCTATGAACAATTTGATACAGCTTTTGTAGTGAGTTTTAGAAAATTGAAAGGTTGCACTTTTTGTTTCTTCTGCAGAAAAACTGGTAAATTTTACCCTATTTTTTTAAGAAGAAAAATTGTTATTTTTCTCTTTGAGAATGATTCTTGTTGTCTTCGCCCCCCCCCCCCCCCCTCCCCGACTTTAGCTCTTTTTTTTTTTTTCTTTTTAATGCGATATTAGTTAGGTTATTGTCAATTACAACTTATGATGTTCTATGTTGATTTTGAATCCCTGAGCCCAAAATGCTGCTTTAATTTTAACCTCTAGTTTTCAGTCTAGAAATTAATGTATGTAAATGGATAGAATGGAGAGATTTATTTTTACTGAGGTGATATGTGTTTCACTCAAGAACTCGTATAGCAAGTGATCTTCTTTTGCAGGAGTGACATTGTTAAGGGTGGTCGGAATTTATCCTGAATCAGTATTCTTGGCTGCTGCACTGCTACTGCTGCAGCTGCCTCTGCTACTGTACCAGGTACAAATAGCTTTTGCAATTGCCATAACATACACACGGCAATCACTTGGATCTAATAGCATGTGAATTGTGATTTTTTAAGGAACATTCCTCATATTCTTTCTTCTTTTTTTTTTTTTTTTTTTGATGAATAGGAACATTCCTCATATTAATGTACTTGAAAATCAAGAGAATTAGGAAAAGTGGGATGAAGCTACAATCCAGATAGTTATCGAGGGAAATTGGACAACCCTACCGTGTATGCAACTCATATACTTCCTAATTTTGGTTCTAATTTGTTGGACTTTGAACAAAATAATTTTATGATCTATGATTATGATATTTTAGTTTCTCAAATTAAATTTGCTTGGTTATCGGCATCCTTTCTTCAACTGTCCCAACTATCAATTCTTTGACTTTTGTATAATTTGTTTGCTTTCTTTATTTGTTACTCGTGTAAAATGTTTAGTTAAGGCCTTCTGACATTTTTTTTTGTTGACAGAAATCTTACTAACATTTTAATTTGCATATTCAAATTTATTGTAGGTTGAAAAAATTGGTCTCGAGGACATGGATGTTGAAGGTCTGAAGAAGCTCAACACAAACAAGAAATTAGTGAAAAAACATGCAAGGAATGACATTATTAGAATTGATATTATTATAATGTATTGGGATTTTATAAATATTTTATTAATGGAATGAAATTTAAAATGTATTTAGAATGTTTTGTTCATTGAATTTTATATATTATTATTATAATGAAATTTAGAATGTTTTATTATTTGGATTTTATATATATATTCTTAGAAATATTATTATTTAAGATTTTTATTGTTATATGATTTAATTATATTTAAGTAATTTTTTTGATATATTATATAAATTTTTAGATATTTAATAAATAATTTTATAAAATTATAAATTAAAAAATAATAATAATAATTTTTAAAAAATAATAGTGACCGCCTAAACAATCGGCCTTTTTCCGTCGTAAATCCGTTGCAACTAGTGACAGCTTTTTCCATCACAAATTGGTTACAAATTGCGACTGCTAAATCCGTTGCAAATTGGTCGCAAATTACAACGGACAAATCAATTGCAAATTGCGACGGCCAAATCCATCACAAATCTGTCGCAAATCTTGATTTTTGCAATGACAATTAGGGAGGACAAGTTTAACCTGCACAGTCATGACCCTATTTTAATTAGGAAATTTCAGATTTGATTAGATTGAGAGATGAGAATAGTAATTGTCCAATGGTATATTTGGAAATATCAATTAATTAAGTATTAAGAGTCAAGGGTATAAAAGGAATTAATCATCCTTCTAATTCTTAATAATATATCATCCCTTGTTAATAAGGAAAAGAATCCTTTATCAAGAAGGAAAGGAAGTTAACAAAAGTGATGGAATTCGAAAACAATTAGAATTCTATCTCAAAACCTATAAAAGATCTTTGATCTATTATTGAAGGGACATTTTGCCTAGACAAGTTATGATATTTTTTTGAACAATATTGAGGATTTTTCTAAATATTTGTGCAATAAACACTCTAGACAACCACAAGAATCAAATGACGAGACTACCTCTAGATATCATGAGGATGAAGGTTCTTCGACTAATATTCCTGAGCATCATCAGCCGAAAAGCAATCGAGTTAGAACACCCCCAACAACCTTACTAGCTCCCAACCAATAGCAACACTAGTCCACACACCTCACTCGAATGCCCCTTTTTACACATCTTCCAGTTTCAGTGTATTCTTTGAATCCTCCTATTACAATTCGATAGCTCCAACTACTTACCCAAACTCTTCTCTATTCCCTTTACCACACATTCCTGAGATGCCAATGTTGTGTGCTCAACCTAGGAACTTCATCCACAAGCCTCACACCTGATGGTCCAGTTGTTGCTTCCGTAACAATGTTAACAACCTAGAATCCTAATCAAATTGCTGTGTCCTATACTCGAAGCTCTGATAGATGGCTGTATTCAAAAAATGTATAATCAATTGTAGATCATCCTTTTGAAGTTTCAAACATATGAACAGATTAAATGGAATATATTGAATTCCAATCCACTTACATTGGTATATGGAGACCTAAATTTGCCATTAAAGTTTTGCATGCTTCAGTTTGAGGTATAGTAGTTTTTTCGATCTCGAATCCCATCTTCGTCATTATACAACTACAATGATCATGCATGGTGTCAACGATCTACTTTTATGCCAATGTTTTCCCACGACCTTAATAGGTCAATCTCGGAGTTGGTTTTCTAACCTTCCATCCACATCTATTTTAAATTCTACACAGTTAGGTTACTTGTTTGATAACGCTAAATTTGGTAATGTTTTGGAAGGGTATTTGTGCATAATTACTGAGGATTATTAGAGTAAATTGAGATAAATATGTTAATTGTGCACTTAATTGTGATATTTTTGTTTTCGGGAAGTTTGTGGAGTCAATTGATCAAAAGAGCGAAGTTTAGGGACTAAATATGCAATTTCCGGAAAGAAATACAAATCCAGTCCAGCAACACGCGCTCGGACCAAGAACACGCCCATCCAGGAGGCTGAACACGCCCGGAAACACGGGCTCAGCCATGAACATGGCTTCCAACACGTCCGTGTCGAGTATCACCAACACGGGAGGAAGCACGGTCTAAACACGGGCGCGACATCCGTGTCGCGCATAGCCAACACGGGCACAACACGGGTGCAACACGCCCGTGTTGAGCCAAATTTCCAGATTCTCTTTTGTAAAATTACAATTTTACCCCTGTTTTGGTTATCTATAAACATTGGGATTTTTACCATTATTTAAGGTTGGATAAAGTTGGATAGAGGTTTGATTAGGCTGAATAGCTAAGTAATTGTAGAGGTTTGGTAGAACTTAGAGAGAGATCTATGCTTTGATTTTCCAATTTTCTTAGAGATTACTCTCTACTTGTTGTAGTATTGAGTATCTTGGGATTAATTTGGTAGGTTTGCCTCAATCCGTAAGGAGATCTACTGAATATATTCTAGGGTATTTGGACTACACAAATTGAAGATCCAAGTTGAAGAAGCAAAGAAGAATCAAGAGAAGGAGTTGAAGAGGAAGAAAGTTTAATGTCTATGTTTCACTTTCCCCTTTTCTTCTATTATTCCTTGTTATTCTTTGTAATTAGTTAACCAACCTTAGGAATTCTCATTTTTACATTTCTTATAGGTAGATTTGGTTGGTTTTATTTTACAAATTACTTGAGATATTGTGATGTTCTTGGATTGAATGATTGTGGTTTTATTGATTCGAATTTCAATTTCATTGATGACTTTAGATCTGAATTTTATCTTTAGTACAAGCTTTGATTTGAGATTGTGGTTTCGGATTAACACTAATTGTTAGGCCGGACCAAGATATACGATTAGTGCCAAGTTGATGTGATTAGTTTCCTTTTGATGGACCGGACTAGGATGATTGATGGGAGATTTGATCTTGTCAACATTCAAGTGTTCTTAATCTAGGAATTTCTTGCCACGATCCGTATGGAAGAGATTCTACTTTAGACTTGAATTTGGTGGAGCTATGATACTAGATCCAAGATTATCCTATACTTGGTATTTTGTATCCTCTTATCTCACCTATATTTTACAAAGAATTCCTCCCAACCTTTTTACTTGCTTTATTCCTTACATTGTTCTTTAATTTGCTTTCTAGGATATAGTCTTCAATCTTATCATTCTTGATATTGGTTGGTTTACTTGTTGAATGATCCTTATTCACAAATCATATTCATAATTAGTTCAATTATATTTTCCACACTAGAATTTAAGAGAAGTCTTAGGGAAAAACGATTTTTATAAATTTAAAATCTGAATATCACCTTATTTACTAAACTATTTTGATAGGTGCTCTGCCTAATTGAGTTATTTTATTAGTGACAAACCTATTTTAATCTTGAAGATTCTTATTATTTTTAGTATTATTTATTCGATTATTTATATTATTTATATTATTTATATATAACTCAAAATACACATCGATTTTTTGGGGGGTGTTGCCGGGAAGCCTATTAATTTTCGTGATGTTTTTCCTCGAGAGTTCGTTGTAATTTTTGGGGAAAAATTTTCATCAACGGTGTGAAATTTATAACGAATTAATTTTGATATGATTTGTTTTATGATATCATTCTCAAGTAACTTTTACTTTTCATGTCTAATTCTTAGAATATCTTTTATCTCTTTGATAGATCTTGGATATTTGCTAGATCGATTTTATTTCATTTAGTTTAGATGTTTCTATTTCATTTGTTTCTTATTTTTAGTTGAGTAGTTTAATTTTGATTCTTTGATTCTTCTATTTCTTACTTTAGTAGTTTTCTTATGTTACTTGTATTTTGTTTCTTTTGCTTTCATATTGATTCATTTTTCTTAGAATTTTTCTTACTTAGATTATAGATTTTTGGATTTAGATCTTAGGTTAGATGATTTAGTATCATGATTTTTAGGTTTAGTTAGTGTTTTGGTTAGTTTAGATCCTTTAGGTAAACTTTTACTTAGAGATTTTGGTTAGATATAGCTTAGGTATTTTGGATTTAGGTTAACTTTAGTTGATTTAGATTAGATAGCTTAGTTAGTTTAGTGCTTTAGAATAGGTTAGCTTTTGATTCTTTAGATCCTTACCTTTAGAATAACTTAGATCTTTAGGTTTAACATCTTAGTTTGATCTTTAGTATAGAATTTTTAGATCTAATATTTTTTTTCCTACTTTCTAACTTGACATAGTTTGTTCTAATCTTATCTAACTTGTTCTAACTATTTCTTAGGTATGGTTAGTATAAGATCTAACTAGTCTTCTAACTTGATTCTTTCTTGATTGATTTCTATTTCATGTTCTTAGATGTATTTCCATATTCTCATTTTATGATCTTTGGTAGTTGTTATAGATATTATCTTGATTTGTAGGTATTATGCTAGAGTAGTTTAGTTTACTTCTCTTCTTAACCTTAGTCTCATTTACTTGTCATTTACTTGTTTTGCATCTTCTTTAGTTGTCTTACATTTCTTAGTTAGTTTTGCATGATCTTGTCATTTTATCTTCATTCCTTTATTTTCTTTAAGAGCTTTTTAGTTTAGTTAGTATTTTAATAATATCTTCAATTCATGAAGATTATTATCTAGATACTTACTTTTGTGAGGAATTGATGTTATATGTTTTTCTTATTTTCTATCTTTTATTTGTTAGCTTTAATTTGTGTTTGATATAATTTTTGGTATAGCTTTGCTTTTAATTTCTTCTTTTGAAATTTTTGTTAGATTTTGCATGTAGTAGGTTTTTCAATAAAAGGTCACCATTGTTATTTTTAGATTTGCATCTTTAGGATTTTATCTAGTATTCTTTGAATTCTTTAGTTAATATAATAGTATAACTTTTTGTTGAGTAGTAAGCATTCTTAGAAATTAATTCTAAGAAATGCTAGTTTAGTGACCAACATTTCATTCTAATAGCTTTATTCCATTTCAATTCTCAAATGTAGACTATTATTCCAGTAGCTTTGGTTGATTTACATAATGTGCTTTTCTTTGCATGTTATTTAGTACTTTGCATGATTTGCATGGCATTTAGGTTAATATGTTCTAATAGAATAGTACTGCATGATTTTTTTTTTTTTTTTCAATGAAATTGCAATTGATTTAATATACTCGTATGAATATGCACATGATGTTTTGTCTCACATTATATTGAATTCCAGTAGTTAGATTTAGGTATATTAGTTTTATATATATTGCATTTTCTTTGACTTCACGATATTGGCAGTAGCATGTTTGTAGGTATTTATATGCTACATTTCAAGATGATTAGTTTTAATTTTCAAATATGAATAGTAGTTTAGGTAGTTTTTCATTGCGTGGTTTTTGTTGATTACATATATTAGTTCTGCATGATTCTATTATGTATAGTATAGTGTGTATATTGCATGAACAGTAGATGTACTCTCTTTTTCTTTGTACGAATTTGCATGCTTATGTATATATACTAGTTGCATATTTACTTGTTAGTGGAATTTGCTTTTTACATTTTGTCTTATATACGGTATGCATGGTTTCTATAGTTTGCATGGCTTATATATATATACGTATATATTCTAATTGCAACTTGTAATGTACAGTAGTTCTTTTTGCATGCACTTTACTATAGGAATTGATGTATATATAATGTAATCCAATTCCCAGTAGGTAGAATTTTGTTCTTTGTTTTCTTTGTTTTTGCATGGTATTGTAATTAGGACATTAAATACGTTAGTTGTATGTAATCTCATTTCTTTTGTTTTTCAATTTCCAGTAGCTAGATGATTTTTGTGTATATATGTTCACTAAATTTTCGTCCAGTGGCAGATTTTTATGTACTGCTGCCTTGTATTTAATCCAGTAGATATTGCATGCTTTGTTCTTTTCTTGTGAGAAATTCCAGTAAGTAAACCTTACTGCCCCTGCTGTAATTTTTCCAGTAAATTTCAGTATGCTAACTGCTCTGTTCATTATATAATTTCCTCTGTTTTGCAGAAAATTCCAGTAGCTATAATGGTCAATTCCTCTGTTTTTAATACAAATTCCAGTAACTAACATATGCACAACTCTGTAATTACTCTGTTTTGTATAATTTCCAGAACTGAATATTTATGCCTCTGCCTTTTCCTCTGTTTTTATGCTACCCGATAAGCATGCATACACTCAATTCAATTTTGTTTCACAAAAATTTCGTCCATCTTAATTTCATTTCATTTATTTTCTAGCTGTTTTTTCTTTTCTTTATATTTATTTATTTTTGTATGTTAAATTATTGTATTATTCGACTTACTTATTTTATTTCATCTCCTAATCTTTTGTAGGGGTTTAGGAAGAAATTTTATTGTGCAGAATTGGAAGAAAAAGAGCTGTAATAATGGCACAAAACAAAATACTCTTTTCATTCAAATCTAATGAAGAAAATAAAAAGGAGATCTTCAATAGTTTCTATAAATCTCTTCCTTGGTTTGCCGATATTACTAATTATCTTGTTGCTAAAGTACTCCCTAGTGATTTTTCCTCCCAACAAAAGCGTAAACTCTTTTCCGACTTGAAATACTATAATTGGGAAGAACCATATTTGTTCCGAATTTGTGCTGATCACATTATCAGAAGATGTGTTTCAGGAATAGAAGGACTCAAGATTCTAGAACATTGCCACTCGGGACCAATTGGAAGACACTCAGCGGCTAACAACACCGTAAGAAAAATATTAGAGGCCGGTTTTTATTGGCCTACAATGTTTAAAGACGCACACTCCTTCGTCAAAGCTTGCGACGCTTGCCAACGAATGAGAAGTATCTCCCTGACGAGACCGGACGCCACAACGAATTATTCAAAGTATCGATATTTTCGATATTTGGGGTATTGACTTTATGGGTCCTTTTCCTTCTTCTTATGGAAATAAATATATTTTAGTAGTTGTTGAGTATTTTTCTAAGTGGCCGGAGGCCCAAGCTTGTGCTACTAACGATGCTAAAATTGTGTGTAAGTTTCTTCAACGGTTGTTTGTAAGGTTCGGTTGCCCGAAAGCTCTAATTAGCGCTAGAGGAACTCACTTCGCAACGTCCAACTTGAGAAAATTCTCAAAAGATACGGAGTTCAACATCAGCTATCGACATCGTATCATCTTCAAACGAGTGGACAAGTAGAAGTGACAAATCGAGAAATTAAAAGAATCCTGGAGAGAACCGTGGAAGTAAACAGAAAAGATTGGTCTCTTAAGCTAGACGATGCTCTATGGGCTTTCCGGACTGTGTTTCGGACTTCAACGGGCTTCTCTCCATATCGACTCCTCTATGGGACTCGTTGCCACTTGCCCGTTGAGATAGAGAATAAAGCTTTATGGGTCTTTCAAAAGTGCAATTTAGAGGACAAACTTACCACGAAAGAAAGAATGTTGCAACTTCACGAAATAAAGTTTTAATTTAGAGGTCCAAAAGAATTTTCAACTGGAGATAAAGTCTTAATTTTTAACTCTCGTTTGAAAATGTCTACAGGAAAATTAAAAAGCTATTGGACTGGACCATTCGTGATTTCTCGAATTTTTCCGTACGGAGTTTGCGAAGTGATAAGAGACAACGGTTCAACATTTAAAATCAACAATCAAAGGTTGAAAATTTACACGAACAATTTCGACAAAAACGAGCAGGAGATATATCTTGATTAACGATCGCTATTGGGGAGTTTTTCTTTCTTTCTTATTCGTACTAATATTTCTTTTATATTTCTTTTCCGCACCTATTCTTTTTCTTTTCATAGTTTTTCTCGCTTTCTTATTTTTATAAAATAAGTTGTGGGGTATTAGCTTTTACACCGAGGACAGTGCAATTTTCAAGTTGTGGGGTAGGTGTGTGCTCGTTTTATCTCAATTTGCAAATATTTTCAAAAAAAAATTGCTTAATTTTTAGAATTTTTCAAAATGATTAGTTTACTTGAAAAGATTATTTTGTGAACTTTGTTTTGGAATTTGATTTGCTTAGCCGATGATAGATATCGGTTGTTGATTGTTGAAAGTCTCGAGATTTGATTTTGTTTCATTTTGTTGATACTTGATACGAGCACGATTACAGGAAATTCCTGAAACTCTTTTGACACAGCTATTTTGGTTGGTTGTTCCGATTAGTGGACTACTTTTGGACATTTATTTGAATAGTATTAAGTCTTTTGGGAATGAAAAATGACTTGAATTTTCACTTGAAAAATTCTTTGAGATACTTGCCACACTTTTAATTTTCGTTGAATAAATTGTTGAATAAAAGGTTGTTTTGCATGTATCCTTTGCTACTTGAGCACCACTTCTTATGGGAATTGAATGCCTGGTGCCCTAAGGTCCTCGAGATCTGGGAGTCATCGGAGTGGAACTCGTTACAAGGGTAGTTAAAGTTGATATTGTTAAGCAAACAATAAAAACCTTGAATAAAAGAGAATAAACGGAATAAAAATTTACTTTTGAATAAGTGGCTTGTTTCTTGAGATTTGATTGTGATTATATCTCGTTGTTGAAGTTTTTGATCTACCGAACCACTATTTGAGTAATTTGCTCTAGAAGAAATTTGCTATTTGGATCACTAATTGAGATAGAGCACACACTTCACTCAGGATGCTTTTATGATCGTTTTTCGTATTTAAGTTGAAAATGATTTGTTCAATTTTGTATTTCTTGATTTAAACATGAAAACACTTGATGAGGTATAGAAGTGAATCATTCCTTAAACACTTTGTTTATGAGATCTTTGAAAAGTAAACTAGTTAGTTTGAATTCTTTGAGAAAAAATTTATGCACTTTTCTATTAAAAGATTTGTTTGATTCAAATCCCTTCCTTGATTTGCTTGAGGACAAGCAAAGGTTAAGTTGTGGGGTATTATGATAACGCTAAATTTGGTAATGTTTTGGAAGGGTATTTGTGCATAATTGTTGAGGATTATTAGAGTAAATTGAGATAAATATGTTAATTGTGCACTTAATTGTGATATTTCTATTTTCAGGAAGTTTGTGGAGCCAATTGATCAAAAGAGCGAAATTTAGGGACTAAATATGCAATTTCCGGAAAGAAATACAAATCCAGTCCAGCAACACGCGCTCGGACCAAGAACACGCCCATCCAGGAGGCTGAACACGCCCAGAAACACGGGCTCAGCCATGAACACGGCTTCCAACACGTCCGTGTCGAGTATCACCAACACGGGAGGAAGCACGGTCTAAACACGGGCGCGAAAGCCGTGTAGCGCATAGCCAACACGGGCACAACACGGGTGCAACATTGGGATTCTCTTTTGTAAAATTACAATTTTACCCCTATTTTGGTTATCTATAAATATTGGGATTTTTACCATTATTTAAGGTTGGATAAGGTTGGATAGAGGTTTGATTAGGCTGAATAGCTAAGTAATTGTAGAGGTTTGGTAGAACTTAGAGAGAGATCTATGCTTTGATTTTCCAATTTTCTTAGAGATTACTCTCTACTTGTTGTAGTATTGAGTATCTTGGGATTAATTTGGTAGGTTTGCCTCAATCCGTAAGGATATCTACTGAATATATTCTAGGGTATTTGGGCTACACAAATTGAAGATCCAAGTTGAAGAAGCAAAGAAGAATCAAGAGAAGGAGTTGAAGAGGAAGAAGGTTTAATGTCTATGTTTCACTTTCCCCTTTTCTTCTATTATTCCTTGTTATTCTTTGTAATTAGTTAACCAACCTTAGGAATTCTCATTTCTACATTTCTTATAGGTAGATTTGGTTGGTTTTATTTTACAAATTACTTGAGATATTGTGATGTTCTTGGATTGAATGATTGTGGTTTTATTGATTCGAATTGCAATTTCATTGATGACTTTAGATCTGAATTTTATCTTTAGTACAAGCTTTGATTTGAGATTGTGGTTTCGGATTAACACTAATTGTTAGGCCGGACCAGGATATACGATTAGTGCCAAGTTGATGTGATTAGTTTCCTTTTTATGGACCGGACTAGGATGATTGATGGGAGATTTGATCTTGTCAACATTCAAGTGTTCTTAATCTAGGAATTTCTTGCCACGATCCGTATGGAAGAGATTCTACTTTAGACTTGAATTTGGTGGAGCTATGATACTAGATCCAAGATTATCCTATACTTAGTATTTTGTATCCTCTTATCTCACCTATATTTTACAAAGAATTCCTCCCAACCTTTTTACTTGCTTTATTCCTTACATTGTTCTTTAATTTGCTTTCTAGGATATAGACTTCAATCTTATCATTCTTGATATTGGTTGGTTTACTTGTTGAATGATCCTTATTCACAAATCATATTCATAATTAGTTCAATTATATTTTTCACACTAGAATTTAATAGAAGTCTTAGGGAAAAACGATTTTTATAAATTTAAAATCTGAATATCACCTTATTTACTAAACTATTTCGATAGGTGCTCTGCCTAATTGAGTTATTTTATTAGTGACAAACCTATTTTAATCTTGAAGATTCTTATTATTTTTAGTATTATTTATTCGATTATTTATATTATTTATATTATTTATATATAACTCAAAATACACATCATTGTTCTTATAGAATTTTTAAAGTTTCTGAATGCAGAAAAAGTCACGTTTATAATTGTTGCAAATACGAAAAATAAGGGTGAATCTTTATCCGATTATTTGCAGCTATTCAACATGGAAGTTCAAGTTACAAATGATTGCACCGAGAAATTATATATAGAGGCCTTTTGCAATAGCCTTCTACTTGGGATTTATATATTCACATAAGTTAACAATCAAAGAGCCTAAAACTACTCAAGAATTACTTGCCAAAGTTTGTAATGGATCGAAGGACAAAATGTTGAAAAATCTAAAAATGCTCTTCGAGAAATGGAAGCAAACAACGTAACTAGTTCGAACACTAAATTTCATAAATGGGCGAAAGAAAAACCTTTGGTATCCCTTAGCAACCACCTCATAATAGAGGCCTATTATTGAATGATCAACAAAAGCAATTGAATCCTTCATCTTCCACTGATTTACTAGATCTTCTAGTTACAACAAGACCTCTAGCTGAATAAATTCAACATGAATCCTCCGGAAGACCATATAATACTAGTCGTAATGGGAATCGGTTTTATAAACCTAGATCTTCTTCATGGAACCATAACTACATGTTCTTTAATCTTACAAAAAGTTGAATCACTTGGCATTCTACAACCACCACGAGCGATCATTACACCACTTGAAAAGCATAATGGTGAATTTTTTGTTCTTTCCACAAAGATACAGGACACACCATAGATATGTATTATGTTAAAACAAGTTGTTGAAGCTGCAATATTACAAGGTCAACTTTAGTAAATTTTTGAATCACCATCCGAGTATGACTGTTGAGAACCAATTACATCCTTAGGATTCGATTAATAATTCTGCTAGAATTATTAATGTAATATCTGGCAAAACACCTTGTTGGGACACAGCTAGGCACAAGAGACAGAGAGTATCCAATCCACAATCTCTTATCATTGCGTTGCAAGTTGGTAATTTTTTCGTTACATGCATTTTAGCCGATATAGGAAGTTGTGCCAATATTTTGTATCACCAAACTTTCCAGTAGAAGAAACTCCAACTGTTAACCATCACTATGGATAAGGTTCCACTAATCGGCCTTTTTGTTCTACAACACATGCTACTGGCACAATCAATTTAGTTATTGATGGGCACATCTAGCAACTTTGCAGCAATAGTCGGTTGCATTCATTGTTCTAGATTGCTCAACTCCATATAACATCCTTTTAGGACGACCAACTTTAAACATTATGAAGCCAAAAATTTGTACCTTTGAGAATAAAATCAAAGTTCCTACAACTAAAGGTTCATGGCTTATAAAGGGTGATAATACCCAATTAGTCAATTTGGCTTGAGACTCGTTCATTGACAAAACTGTTGAGAAATTGGTCAAGGAATGTGGCTTGGTTGGTGGCCAAACTTGGTCAATGAATGTGGCTTAGTTGGTGACTAAGTTTTGTCAAGGATAGAGGCTATGGTTGGTGGCCTAATTTGAAGAAAAATGTCCCCTCTATTTTGCTATAAATAGAGGAGTTATTTACCTTCTTAAGACACACACAAAAACACACCAAAACAACAAAGAAAGAGAGAGATCTTTGTGAGAGAAAAAGCTTCATGTTTAGAAACTATACACGAGAGGAAAAAGTGAGTCGAGTGATAGGCCTCTGTGTAGGCAAATAGAAATACAGTACGGTGTTTCTTGTACTCCTCATTTTGAGATTGTGATAATATATTTGGTGTGGGTCCGTGGACGTAGGCAGGTTGGCCGAACCACGTTAAATCTCGGTGTTTCATTTTTGAGCTTATTTTAGCATCTTTTATTTTCTCGTCCCATATTATTATTTCGAGTCCCACAGTTTTTGGGCGGGATTAGTAGCGTTCTAATTCCCAACAATTGGTATCAGAGCAAGGTTCGTAATTTCTCTTTAAATTCCTAGTATGCTCTGTGGTTGCAGTGTAGTCCGATCTTCCACATCAGAAAAGATTTTTTGAGATAATTACATTTTTTGTTTAAGTGGGAGCAATGGCGACAGATGATAAAAGTTCCAAAATTGATAAATTTGATGGCAAAAATTTTAGATTTTGGAAAATGCAAATGGAGGACTATTTGTACCAGAAGGATCTATATAAGCCGTTGAAAGGCAAACCAGAAGAAATGAAAGACGACGATTGGGAGTTGCTTGATCGAAAAGCACTCGGTACAATCAGATTGACTTTGTCAAAGTCAGTCGCTTTCAATATAAAAAATGAGAAGACAACAACGTCTCTTATGGCAGCTCTATCCAGTATGTATGAACAACCATCTGCAGCAAACAAAGTTCATTTGATCAAGAAATTGTTTAATATGAAGATGGTTGAAAGCGGAAAATTTGGAGAACATCTCAACGAATTCAATGAGGTAGTAGACCAATTATCCACGGTCGAAATCACTTTTAGTGATGAGGTTCGAGCTTTGTTAATTCTTGGGCAGTTGCCGAAAGTTGGAACGACACACACGACAAAGCGTTAGCGGCTCGGGGAGCAAGTCTAAATTAAAGTTTGATGATGTTGTGAGCATGATCTTGATTGAGGAGATCCGAAGACAGTCAGATACAACTTCAACTTTCGGGGCCGCTTTCAACGTAGATAGCAGAGGTAGAAGTTCAAATAGAGGATATAGGCGAGGATGGAGCAAGTCGAGAAATGAGAGACCGAAATCTAAAAATCACCAAAATTCCAACAAGTCGAAATCAATAGAGTGTTGGAACTGTGGCCAGACCGGGCACTATAGAAATCAGTGTAGAGCACCTCCAAAGGAAAAGGAGAACAAGATTGAGGCCAATGTAGTGACTGAAGAAGCACGTGATGCTTTGATATGCTCCATAGAGAAGAAAGCTGACGATTGGGTAATAGATTCTGGAGCATCATTCCATGCCACCTCAAATCGATACTACTTTGTAAACTATGTGTCGGGAAACTTCGGAGAAGTGTATCTCGGAGATGATCATCCTTGCAAGTGGGGGGGGCATAGGAGAAGTACAGATCAATCTCAATGGATCTGTATGGAAATTGAAGGACGTGAGACATATTCCGGAGTTGAGGAAAAATTTGATCTCCGCAAACAAATATCGAGAGAAGGTTGTGACACAACTTTCTCGGGTGATTATTGGAAAATCACTAAGGGCGCCATGATAATCGCACGTGGCCGGGATAGTGGCACTCTATATACGACGACGAATGCGTGTATTACAATCGCAGTTGCAAATAGCAAAGATGCAAACTTGTGGCACCAGAGACTCGGGCATATGAGCCAGAAAGGACTCAAGCACATGCATTCAAAAGGGAAACTACCGGGGCTTCACTCTACCGATGTAGACTTTTGTGAAAGTTGCATTTTCGGGAAGCGGAAACGGGTGAGTTTCAATATAAGTGGCGGAACTCCAAAGAAGGAGAATCTTGAACTTGTCCACACGGATGTTTGGGGTCCAGCAGCAGTTTCATCACCGGGTGGAAAGTCGTATTTCTTGACTTTCATCGATGACCACTCGAGAAAAGTGTGGGTTTACTTCTTGAGACACAAATCTGAAGTGTTCGAGACGTTCAAGAAGTGGAAGGCCATGGTGGAAAATAAAACTAGCAAGCGAGTGAAGAAGTTGAGATCCGACAATGGTGGTGAGTACGAGAACATAGCGTTCAAGAAACTTTGTTACCAAAATGGCATCAAGTTAGAGAGAACGTTGCCAGGAACACCGCAACGGAATAGAGTTGCGAACGCATGAATCGAACATTACAAAGAAAGAGCTAGAAGCATGAGGATACACGCAGGCCTACCAAAACAATGTTGGGCTAAAGACGGCAACAAGATACCTTGTTAACCATGGGCCGTCAGTACCATTGGAATACAGTATACTAGAAGAAGTTTGGAGCGGAAAAGAGGTAAAACTTTCTCATTTAAAAGTGTTTGGTTGTGTCGCGTACGTACATATTAGTGATAATGCTAGGAGTAAGCTAGACTCCAAATCACTAAAGTGTACTTTCATTGGATATGGTGGAGGCGAGTTCGGGTACCGCTTTTGGGATGATCAAAACAAAAGGATCATCAAAAGTCGAGATGTCATATTTAATGAAAAGGTGATGTACAAGGACAAAAATGAAGTGCAGTCTAATGACACAACAAACAATGATCCGGCATATGTTATTTCTGGATGATATTCCGGAATGTAGTACATCGAGACAAATAGATGAAAGTTCAGCAGAGGAGCCTGTCCCAGAGGCCGAGTCACCACAGTCTCCGGATCCGACTCCTGTTCTAAGGAGGTCATCCCGACCTCATGTTCCAAATAGGAGGTACATGAACTATATGTTGCTAACCGACGCAGGTGAACTTGAATGCTATGATGAAGCATGTCGGGTAGGAGATTCTGTCAAGTGGGAGCTTGCAATGAAAGATGAGATGAAATCTCTTATCTCTAACCGGACATGGGATCTAGTTAAGTTGCCCATAAGGAAGAAAGCTCTCAATAACAAATGGGTGTACAGAATCAAAGAAGAACAAGATGGTTCAAAATGCTACAAAGCGAGATTGGTGGTCAAAGGTTTTCAGCAGAAAGAAGGAGTTGACTACACGGAGATTTTTTCACCGGTTGTGAAGCTAACAACAATTCGGTCGGGTTTGTATATTGTTGCAGCGGAGGACTTGCACTTGGAGCAGCTTAGATGTGAAAACGCTTTCCTCCATGGTGACTTAGAGGAGGAAATATATATGCAAGGAACCGAGCGGTTTCTCGAGAGAAAGGAAAGGAGAAGCTGGTGTGCGATAAAAAAAAGAGTCTATATGGCTTAAAGCAAGCCCCAAGACAATGGTATAAAAAGTTTGATGGATTTATGCCGAACAAACGGCTACACGAGGTGTAATGCGATCATTGTTGCTATTTCAAAATGTTTGAATCTAGCTATATCATTTTGCTACTTTATGTCGATGACATGTTAGTAGCCGGCTTGACATGGATGAAATCAAGAAGTTGAAAACGCAACTATCGTCGAAATTTAAAATGAAGGACTTGGGTGAAGCAAAACAAATTCTAGGGATGAGAATTTGTCGAGACAAGCAAAATGGTATTTTGCGGTTATCACGACCAAGTATATTAATCAAATCTTGCAAAGGTTCAACATAAGCAATGCAAAGCCAGTCAACATGCCATTAGAAAATCACTTCCGTTTATCAAAGGACCAGTCTCCTAAGACAGAGGAAGAAAGAAACTTCATGGCTAAAATTCCATATGCCTGAGCCATTGGAAGTTTGATGTACGCCATGGTTTGTACTGCACACGATATTGCTCATGCAAAGGGGAGTTGTGAGCAGATATATGACGAATCCCGAGAAAGCAACATTGGGATGCAATAAAGTGGATATTGAGATATCTACGAGGAACTATTGAGAAAAGTTTATGCTTTCAACGAGGCGAGGTGACACTACCGAGGTTTCGTAGATGCAGATTTTGGCAGTGATGTAGATCGCAGAAGAAGTACTACCGGTTATGTCTTTACGAAGTTGGTACTACTGGCAGTTAGTTGGATTTTGCGTATACAAAATATTGTTGCGTTATCAACTACTAAGCAGGAGTATGTGGCAAGAATCGAGGCTAGCAAAGAAATGACTTGGTTACAAAATTTGTTGCGAGAATTAGGTTTTGACCAAGAGAAGAATGTCTTACAAAGTGATAGTCGGAGTGCGATACATCCGGCTAAGAATTCTGCATTTCATTCAAGGACCAAACATATTGGTCTACGTTATCATTTCATCATATCAGTTCTCGAGGATGAAGTGCTAAAACTTGAAAAGATCCAAGGTAGCAAGAATCCAAGGCAGACATGATGACAAAAATAGTAACCATTGAAAAGTCGAAGTTGTGCTCAACTTTAGTTGGTCTTCTACAATGAAGACGGAGATGACCCACACTCGATTTCACGAAGCCGCAAAGACGAAGTAAAACCAAGTTGTGAAGACAGATTGAAATCGGTTCAGTTGTTGTGAAGACAGATTGAAATCTCTTCAAGTGGGAGATTGTTGAGAAATTGGTCAAGGAATGTGGCTTGGTTGGTGGCTAAACTTGGTCAAGGAATGTGGCTTAGTTGGTAACTAAGTTTTGTCAAGGATAGAGGCTATGGTTGGTGGCCTAATTTGAAGAAAAATGTCCCCTCTATTTTGCTATAAATAGAGGGGTTATTTACCTTCTTAAGACACACACAAAAACACACCAAAACAACAAAAGAAAGAGAGAGATCTTTGTGAGAGAAAAGCTTCATGTTTAGAAGCTATACACGAGAGGAAAAAGTGAGTCGAGTGATAGGCCTCTGGTGTAGGCAAATAGAAATACAAGACGGTGTTTCTTGTACTCCTCATTTTGAGATTGTGATAATATATTTCGTGTGGGTCCGTGGACGTAGGCGGGGTTGGCGAACCACGTTAAATCTCGGTGTTTCATTTTTGAGCTTATTTTAGCATCTTTTATGTTCTCGTCCCATATTATTATTTCGAGTCCCACGTTCTTGGGTGGGATTAGTAGCGTTCTAATTCCCAACAAAAACTGTTGAGGAATTTCACTTTTCAATAGAGTGGGAGCAAACCGATCAATGAGAAAGAGGCCCTACTCACTACAAATGAATACACCACGAGATCGAACTGAACTCATGCCTCTCCCGCATCAAGTTGATTGCCCTCCCATAGTAGTGATTCACCAATCATGTACCGGAACCGAAAGGTACAAATATGTGTCATTGTCAACATGATTCAAGCATCGATTCTCGATCTTATAGCCGAATATGAGAATATCTTTGTTTGGTTCCTCGATGATCTTGGTATTGCTCTATGGACATTTATTAAATATCATTTGGGAATTCCTCCGAACACTACACCAATAACTTAAAAATGTTTGTCATTTCCACAAGAAAAATGAGTAGTTATAAATTAAGAAGTTTAAGAGTTGCTGAAAGCTGTTAGGAATGATATATACATACTTTCTCAAGATCTATATGTTAAATTATTAATAACAACTGAAATTAATTGCGGAAGAGTACCTGATTCCATCCCGTAAATTCAAAACCTTCTATAGCCTTTAAGAATCCCGGAATTAGTCGAAGCGTGATAACTCGATTTTATATCGTGCTTTTATACATTAATTGTGTTCAATTCGAGTTAATTATGGAGTTAATTGGAATTAATTAAATGGAAATTACGCAAATTTGCTCTGTTTTCGATTTCAGAAGTTTCAGGGACCAAAATTGAAGAAATGAAGAAATCAGGGACTAAATTGCAATTTTTTCTCAACATGGGCGTGTTGAGGAAGCTAAACACGGGCTTAGGGCGTGTTGAAGAGCTGAATGGCGTTTTTCAATGTCCCACA
>JAHSUH010000948.1:0-19104 GCA_025388415.1 Cynanchum wilfordii | reverse complement strand
AACCTTTTTGTTTGGGTTCCATCCTGGGATGTTTTTGGAAATGCTTTTCAAACAACATCTCATTGATACAAATTAAAATAAAATGTCATATTAATTTTTAAAAAAATTCTTGGAAGCTATATATTTTCCCTTTACTTTTCTTTCTGTAGATTAAGAAAAGCTACAGAAAACTGAGAATATTCACCAAGCTAAATGTTGTTTCATTATACATGCTTGGAATTCATTGTCCTTATTTTCAATGTCCTTGGGGATTTTTTTGGTGTCCTAAGTTTTTTATGTTTCAGCATGTAGGGACACCTTCCATTTGATGGTAAAATATCCTTCAATGAGCACTGGATTGCTAATGACCCAAGATATGAAGGAAAGAAATAAAAATTCTAGACATAAAAATCTCCGATTTTAGTTGAGCTTCTCTTAGACTTTAGGAAGGGAGTGGAAAATGTTCAAAATTCATGACTTCTGTATCGATTTTGATCTATGACTACAGCTCAAAGCAGCAGTGTAGTGCTATCTCTCGAATGACATGGCAACTATAAGAGATACTTACATGAAGTGTCTGCTGAAATGTACAAAAAGGATGTTAGCGATTGTGTCCAGATTACATCCAAAGACATCTTCGATACTCCTAGCAATTTGGGAGGATTTACGGTATGTATTAGTGACTTGTTATTTATGGGTTCCTCTTTGTGCTAGAATCTTATATTAGAATATCATAACCTATCGGGTCCACTTGATATCCTGTTAAATTGCTGGAGTTACACACAAAATATGGGCAAAACCAGAAGTATGTTACTATGCCTTCTCCTCACAACAAATCATTGTTGTCAATTCTAATAAAACCATTGTCAAGTTGAACACTTTGATTTTTAAGAAACATTAAGCCGTTACAGAATATAACAAAGAAACAGTTTTATCAACTATCATTCCAGTGAAGGAGACAATCATTTAGAGGAAAGGTTCCAGAGTCATTGACCATTCCACATTTTCTGGAATCTAGTTCTAAAATCCTTTTGTTGCACAAAAATGTCAAAATTTTGATATAGTTATAATGATTAATTATAAATAGTATAATCTTTTCAACTTTAACTTTTCAATTAGTCCCAGTTTTTATATTGATGAGTGGCTCTGCAAATGGGATGCAGAAACTGTTTTGATTCTTTCGCGAGTGAGTTCAAATAAAAACTTGGATAAATTTTAAACTCCGCCACAATGCACTCTCACACCAGTAAATTATCCTGAAGCTAGGATGTGTTTTATCTTCTTTGTTCAAGTTGCTGAATTTTTAACAATTTTTGTTCCACTTCTCTTTCAGTTTTCTGGAAAGTGACTGACTATCTAATGGATCACTCTTCCAACAAGTAGAAATCTCAAATCAACACATTATTTTTTTGTAACTTCTAAGTATTACATCTAATTCCCTTTGTGCTACCATGTTATATGTTTGTTTATGCACTCTTCTATGTTCTTAAACTTGTGCACTCATACTGAATGTTTTTCTTTTAATTTTTCTATCGCTTTAAAAACTAAATAACCGTGCTTACACCATGGCAGAGCAAATAAAATCCTCATCTAGCACAAACATGTGGGGCACCTTTTTTAATAGAACAACAGACTGATATTAATACTTATTCCATAGTGGTCAGATTACTGCCACTTTCTTGCCCTGAAAATCATGTTTGGCTCTGTAGTAACTATTGTGTCTTTTTCATCATTGATTGGTATTTGATATGTGATAGATCTCATTTCTTATATCTGTAAATACAGTTATGCATTGTCATTGCATAAAATGTTCTCTTCCAGTCATCCTCACTGCCTAACTTTTATGTTCCCAGCAAATCTTAAACTTTTGCTTACTTTGACTGTCAAAGGAAATCAATCTGAAAATTTGATATACATATATAAAAGGACCTTGCTTTAGTTGTAAGTTTCCCAAGTATCAACAATTTCAGCGGACAGAGGTGATGGGCGACAAACAGGAAAAAATGGCAGTATATTTAATTTCAGTTTTCTTTTTGTCATTGCTTTTATTCTATTACCATATTCTGTGTGCCTAGAGGACTTTATGTTTTCCTTTTATTGGATCTACTGGGAATATCCTTTTTGCTGGCTCACTGCTGTTATATTCCCCCAGTAAAATTTAAACTGACATATGCTACATTAAGCATACTACCACGAAAGCCCCAAATTTAAACTGACATGCTTATATACCTTGGCTTTTTTTCTTTTTTCTGAGTCAGAATCTGCCAATTATGCTACATTGGTTTCAACTCAATAATTGTATTGGCAAACACATATGAGTATCTTCCTTACTACTCCCCTAACTTTCATCTTCTTGGCAGTTGTCTTGGGCACTAATTTTTCCCCCTGTTTTTTCCTCTCTCTCTCTCTCTCTCCTGTTGTTTGAAGGCTGGACTGGTTTGCTGATACGGATGCATGGTCCATGGCAGAGGCAATAGCAGGAAGAACAGCGTTGGATTTAAACATCTGGTGAGTTGTGTACACATATTGTCATCAAGTCTTCCTTTTCAATTTGATATGTAAAATGAAGGTGATGCAGCACATAAAGCTGTATTCTTCTGCCATGTTATGAAAATCTTCACCTAAAAGCTGTTTAATTGCATATATCTGTTTACAAATTAAGATTATACATCATAAGTAAGTTACTATTTACAGAGGAGGGGAATGGGTGGAGGCTTGTTGTACATGATCTAATACATGAAATCTAGTGTCATGAATGAATAGAATGCTACACATAGATTCCAAAGAGGTTCTGCAGTCTGGTTGGACTTGTACATTCAGGGGATCTGTTTGCATACAGTTTGAGCAGATACTGCCTGCTTAGTTTATGCTCAGCACTTTGAAAATTTTCTAATTTTGAATAATTTTATTTTCCAAACAATTATTTACTTTGTCGGAACCAGAGATAAAATGAGTTCTATTCCATCTTGTTAGTTATTAATGTTGGCCTTGAACTTGATTATAGAATATGTTCTTACCAATATTATTAGTTAGTGTTTTGTACTACATCTGTTGCTGACTTGCTAGTAAGAAAAGGATTTAATATTTGGACTACTGTTTCTGGAGTTAAGGTGTTGAAATTTTTATTTCATGGGATTTGAATCAGATAAAACTCAGGGGATATCTGTCTCATATTCGGCAAATATGTATTGGTTACTGGGGAGTTTACCCTTTGAAGACCCAACCTGTCACTTATTGTCATTACTCACTCCCCGTCCTCATGATGCTGCTAATGAAGAACAAGCTGCTGCTGAGAGGCAACTGGAAGAGGCTGGTGCAGAGCATGTTTAGCAGGGATCCTTCCTTGAGATCCAACTCATTTAGTCGTGTTGAAAGTGGACTTCAGATAGTGGCAGTTTAGGTAATAAATCTCCATGATTGATTGTGGTTCTCTTCTAAGTATATCATTCATGATCATTCTGCTTTGTTGATGATTTCAACTGCAAATGAAAATGGTAAAACAAGATCTATCTTCTGCTGGGCAAAGAAAATGCAAACCAATTAATACGTACACTCAGAGTCACAGTGGGGCTGTTACTGCTCTACATTGTGTTACTAGAGAAGAGAAGTATGGGATCTTGTTGGTGACCGTGAAGATGCTAGTTTCTTTATTGGCAGGCTTCAGACTGCGGTAATGAATAAAATGATTTGTAATATTCATAATTATAAATGAAATGTTATTGATAGGTTTCCATTTTCTTCCATATTTTGAATTTTGCTGCTACTTCGTTCTTAACTGTTTGTGTTTGTTGTGTCCAAAGTATGGGAATTCTGATACTCCAGCCTGCTTGAGTTGTAAACATGGCTGAATTTGCAAAATGGCTATTCTGTTAGGCATAATCTAGTTTGGAATTTCTTGAATACCAAATTTTTGATTTCTAAAGTTGATTAAAAAATTTAATTATTGTTGAATCACGCAGATTAAAATTTGGGATCCAGCCTTGAGGTTCTGAACTCCGAGAAGGCGACCCTGAGGCACTGTTTGATAGTCTTCTTTTTAATTTATTTATTCTTTATTAATGTGTGGCTTGGCTGGTCTTTTATTATTAGTAGGTGATCCATCTTTTTGCAGCGTATGCTGTTCAGTAACCTTTTCTTTTTGCATGTGTTACTTTTTCTCTCTTGTGCAGAACAATAAGGCAAGCCAGAGTTCTGATCGGGGAAGTTGGTATCTGGATCTGATGATCAGACTGTGCTTGTAGCAGGATAAAACAGACTGCTCAACTTCTTGAAGAGCTAAAAGGACATGAAGCACAGGTTTGATTAGAAATCTCAAAAATAAATTCATATCCAGTGTTTTGCATAATCCTCTTTTAACTGTTTGATAAATATCTTGATTTGATAACTTTAAATTGAATGCTTTAATCTACATACTTCAGGATGATTAATTTTCCTGTTTATAGAATTCCTCACCTCCTACATTCTGTATAATTTCTCTGTCTATGGATTATAGTGAAGCTAAAGGAAACTCATCCAGTTAGTGCTACAGTGTTTAACTACTAATAAGTTTATAAGAGATAGACAAAGTCAGCATCCAAAAGTTTATTCTATGATCTGTATATTTCATCACATGGAATATCCATTACTTTTCGATTCACATTTCTGTTTGGGAAAAGCATTTTATAATCTACTGGCAGAAGTTAGGAAGACACTAAGTTCAAGTGAAGCCTATCAGAACAGCATATCATGTGTATACTTTCTTCAGAATCCAGATGTGGTAGTTTTCTTTCCACTAACATTTGAAATAGAATGCTACCTCCTACATTCATTAGAAGTTTTCATGTATTGGAACTGATGTTACCAGTTTCATTACGCATCAGAGAACTGTCAGGATTTGTGTCTCTTAAGTATATACAGCCCTGAATATATGAGCACAGCCTCAATAGAAGAATTTACAGGAGATGGTTTCTCCTATACACCTTGTAAGAGGTGAATTTAAGCCCTTCCTGTGAACTTGCTTCTCAATCAAAAATTAGAAAAGTAAGAGTGTCATATTTATTTGCAGCTTTGTCTAGTTTCATGTGAGTTTTTCTTGTTGTACTATTTCCCATGTTTTGGGATTCGTTTTCATTTGGACCTTCTTTCACTCCAATTGCATGTGTTGCTCATGTGGAAATTCATACTTATCAGCTCAGCTTTAATTCTATTTGGATTCCCTTCCAGAGTCAGATTATGTGCGCATGTTGTCTGGTGAGCGTGTCCTTACAGCCGGGCCATGATGGAACCATAAGATGTGGGATGTCAGAACAGATACCTGTGTACACAGCGGTGGGTCGTTCTGAGTGCTGTTGCCTTTGTTGAATATGATGACTCAGCTGGAATCTGTAGCAGCTGGAAGCAGAGATTCGTATGTCATTTAGAAATTTTCAATATCCCCTTTTTAATTAATGTTCTCGAATTTACCTTGTATTCTGGTGGTTCTGTTAGCATTTAAATGTTTGCTTTTGAAGTGTTGCAAATATTTGGGACATACGAGCTGGAAGACAGATGCACAAACTCAGGCACGCACTAGTTGGGTTGGTGGTAAAGTTTTGTAATTTTTATGGACATGATGTGCATTACCGAGAAATTAAAATCTGAGCACTGGAAGAATGAATGACCGTTGTACAGGTCAGAATTAGAGATAGTGGGAGATATTTTCGCTTAGTTACTGGTAGTGATGATTGGACTGTACGCTGTAGTCTGTTTCGAGGAACCTGTGATGCTGTTCCCTGGCTTGCCATGCCGGTTTGCCCAATTTTGCAAAAATGCGTTGAAGTACTCTGTATGTCTGACAGAGGGATAATAACAGGTAAAAGCTGATCTCTTTCCAGCAGTTTTTTCATTCAATTGATTTATGGCCCCTGAAACTCACTTTATACTATATATATATAACAAGCCAGCTGATTGTTGAGCTTCAGGTTCTACGGATGGACTACTCGGAGTTTGGGAGAATGATGAGGTAAGATAAGACAGAATTCCTTCTGGAATTAGTTCTTTTGTATCATGTTTGGCTTTGTTAAACTGTTTGATTTAAATGGGATGTGTGTGGTCCAACTGGTGACAAATCTCTATTTTGTCTTTCACATCATTCGTTCTTGACTAATTTGTCATGAAAATGTGTGATTATATCTAAATTCTTCCATTTTTCATTCTTCTTTTACCCTAGGTAGTATTAAATGTATAAAGAACGTTACTCTTCATTCATCTCCGATGTTGTCTGTCAAATGCTGGGGAACAGTGGCTAGGAGTCAGGGCTGCTGATAATTCAATGTCCCTTTTCCATCGACCTCAAGAAAAGGGCTGGTGGTGGTTTCTCTAACTCAGGCTCCAAGATATCTGGATGGCAACTATACAGAACTCCACAGAAAACAAGTTGCAATGAGTATGCTTTACATTCCATACTTATATCTAGTTCTAGTTTCTTAAGAATCAGAATCCCAATAACAAGGTGATAGCCCGATTGACATAGCTCACATTACTTATGTACTTTCACCTGCCTTATCAAGCGAGAGAATTTGTGTTTCAATCATTGATGGTAATTTCGGACATCCCCTATTTCACTTGAGGATTTTCTTCCAGGTGAGATCAAATTCTTCAGACCTGTAGAAAAGGATATACCCTTTAGTGCTTGGGAATGGTGTGTGGGTTGTGGGATGCCACCTCCGACATCCTGAAATATTTCACCCTATTGTGTGCTTTTTGTTGTCATTTACTATTCACTTGTTGTCTGTTGAAGGAAGAGTAAATACATTGTGTGTCGACTTCTAGTTTCCGCAAGTGCAGAAAACTAGGGCTACATTTTTTGTCGGATACTTTCTGACTACAATGGATGTAAAATTCCCCATCACAGTTTTCATAGTAATGTATTTCTTTTAGAAAAGTATTACTTCCTTCTATACCCCTTTTTTTTATACGAGTTCCATAAGAGTAAGTTTTAGACTTTGTGAAAATCTATTTCTAGGTTCCGATACATAAGATCATAATCAATAAAACAGTGGAATCGAACCTAAGGAATAAGGAGGCTGATCATAAGTTTATTTTGTTTTCTTTGCCTCAGTATATATATATATATATATATATATATATAAGTGATAACAAGCATTTTCACCACATCCATTAGAGACCCAAAAAAAAAAAAAAAAAATGTTACACAACAGAAATGAAACAAATTTAGAACATCATCATCCCATCATGGTTTGCTTCATTGGAGTGTCATAGCAGCATTTTGTACCATTTGCTTTTGCCGCACAAGCCGCATTACCAATCCAACTACCACCAACAAATTTAATTATCACTTTAATTTATTACAAATATCTTTCACAATATAATTAAGAAATTAAAAATTAGAGTCAAAAGAAAATTAATAGATTATGAGTTCAATTTGGTAACTCTCTCACCAATGGAAGGTCAAGTCCTCTTTCTTTAAGTTCTCTATATTCTTGGCATAAGGCACAGCATTTGCAAAAGCAGTGTATAATCCAATCGGGTCCAGGAGTTTCAATCAGTCCATAACGACTCCTCAGGGCTTGTTTGCCCATTGGAGAGTGCATGACATTAGGCACGACATCGCAATGCAGAATGCTATCGTGCCGTACAACAATCCTCGTACCCCCGCAAGCTATTATTATTACATTGATGCAGATTTTAGTTTTCATGGAAAAAAACAGATTTTTATAATGGATTACTATCAATATATAATATATATATATATATGTATGTACTCACAGGTTTGGCCAAGTCGATTATCTGGCCGCTATCTGCCCAGAAAGGTCGCATGGGAACAGGCCGTCACCAGAGCTGAAAGGTTTGAAGAGCTTTATGTATTATTATGCATTGCATCTGTTTGATTAAAGTCTTGATTGTAAAAAAGATGATTCTTTTTTGGGGGACCAGAAAAGGTTACAGTGGTTGGATCATTCATGCATTCAAACAATCCAGATTTCAGTTCTCTGTAGGGACCTGAAAAATGGGGTTTTGAGTTTATGACTGAAAATCCTGGAGTAGCATTATTAATCATCGATTGAGAAGTGGGGTGATATAGAGGCTGGCATTGTTGACTGAGCTCCCATTTGTCCACCACCCATTGTTGATGGATGGAAAAAGTTTGCATTTGTGGATGGTGCATACCATTTTATTGTTGTTGTTGCTGGAATGCTGCTTGAGTGGGGAGGAAGGCCTGCGGATTTGCGTGACCCTTCTGGTGGAGGAAAGGGCCGCGGATCATCTTGTGCTGGAGGAAGGCCTGAGGTTGATGATAATCATCTTTGGGAGGAAAGTTTGTGGTTCATCTGGCGCAGGAGGGGAAGGCCTGCGGCTGATGGTGATGGTGATCATCAACTTTAGGAGGAAATTCTTGTGGTTTGCCTTGTTGAGATGGAGGAAAAACGTAGCTCTTCTTGAGATGGTGGAAATGCCTGAGGCTGAGGAAGGAGAGAATGATTGTGGTTTGCACTTGTTGAGTTGGAGGAAAAGCTTGTGCTCTTCTTGAGATGAGTGGAAGGCCTGAGGCTGAGGAGGGAAGAATGATTGTGGTTCATCTTGAGTTGGAGGAAATGCTTGAGGCTGAGGAGGGAAGGCCTCAGGATCAGCACCTGAAATGGGAGACCTCATTTGTGATGGGAGGAAAATAGATGCAGTGGAAACCTAAAACAAACTTCTCCAAATAATATATGGTGTAAAAACAGAAAGTTTAAGTCAAATAAACCAAATCAACACACCTCTAAAATTGTTTGTAGGGTGAAAAAACCTCTTCAAAATCAAAGAGTAAAAACCACTTAAATGTTCTCTCTCTAACAAAGTTAGGAATACAGTATAACTCATCAAGATATCAACATTAATTTTAGACAAACACAAGCCAAAGAGATTAATGTTTCTTTGTGCCTTGTAAAGTTGTAATAATCCGGCAGGGAATGATTGGAATTACAGCATATAATATTCATGAATTTGATTTCTTTCACTGTCATGTAGCAAATTGTATTAGTAGACTTGCATAAGTTTAAATTTATTTGTATGGTTGTTTTTTTTTTTTTTTTTTATGGTTGTTGCCCTGCAAGATGATAATAAATTAGTGTTGACTTTGACTGGGGCAAACGGCTTAATTCCATTCCCACCCAAACACTAATCCAGTGATTGCCAAAACCATATCATTGGCATATTTGTATTAAATTCTATGCTCTGGAAATCATTAACCATGGAATTGTCTTCTCATACTAAAGTTGAAAATCTATGTGTTTGGGCAATAATATGTCTAGCTATTTGTCATGCTCCTCCTCATCACATATAAATATGGGGCAATCACATATCGGTCGATTGAGGTGTTTTTTTAATACGTTAAAGACGATATTTAACCGTAAGTGTCATGAGAATATGAGACCGTGAGTTTGTGGGGTTGGATTGTGAATAAACTTTCTAAGAAGATTGATATTAGGAGAAGTGGAAAGGATATGGAATGGAAAGTGGCTAAATTTAGGATATGACATGCATGCATTTTCTTTCATACAGTATCTCCTTAGCATCTTCCAACAGTGACAACTATTTTAGCTAATTGAATAAGAATCTTCTTGTTTAAATATATATATATATAGAAAACCAAACATAGAGCAGTAGTTCAATATAGTGCCAGTGCTGCAAGTCCTACGACTCTAGTGAAACAAGAAAAGAAATATATATATATATAAAAGATATATATTATATTATATAATGTCCCCAAGAAAAGTTAGGAAATACAAGGTTCAATCTGGTTCAAGCTTGGATTATTTGGCCAGCTGCCATGAAATCAGTTGCATGATTAAGTAAATATATATACATATGTGTGTGTGTATATGTGTTTTTAATAGCAATATACTTTTGACCCAACTCGGAAAAGTCATTAGTATATTTACTCATACTATAATACATATATATATCAGTATATATATATATATATACCACTTTTCAGTTAGAATTAGAAATGCATGCAATCATATTGTGTAAGATAGATTTAAACAAGAAACTATTCAATTTAAATATTTTCATGAGCTGCAAGTTATATAGAAACCATGCATGTCTGAAGATGCTTTATTATCATCACTTTCACTAATATCAATTAATCCACTTAACTCCGGTTGACACCAAAAATAAGGTTTCTGTACAAAAAGAATTTCAAAAATTCATAATTAAGTATTTCTTATTTTTTAAATGATGAAACATGACAAAGGAAGCTAATGGCAAAATCACATTTCAATATGTATGAACAACAATAAAAAGAAAGAAATTAAAAAAATATGCCAAGCGCATAGCACAATTGGATGTGGGTGGGTGCTAGTCTTTTATCTTGTGTAAAAACACAAAGTCAACTCTATGCAAGTCTACTAATGCAATTTGCTACAAAAATGAAAAGAAAGAAATCAACTATGAATATTATATGCTGTAATTCCAATCATTCCCTGGCGGTTATTACTTTACGGCACAAAGAAAACATTAATCTGCTGGCTTGTATTTGTTCCAAAATTAATGTTGATATCTTGATAGTGCCTTTCGTATAACATGCAAGAAGAATTGAAGGGGGTTTTTACTCTTTGATTTGAAGGTTTTCACCCTACAAACAATTTTAGGAAGGTGTTGATTTGGTTTATTTGACCCAAACTTTCTGTTTTACACCATGTAATATTTGGGAGAGTTTAGGTGACCATATCCATTTTTCTCCATCTTAAATGGAGTCTCCCATTTCAGTGCTGATCCCCGGCACCCTCCCTCAGCGCAAGCATTTCCCGAACTCAGAGAACCACAACATTCTTCCCTCCTCAGCCTCAGAACCTTTTCGCCATCTCAAGAAGGCCACAAGCTTTTTCTCCAACTCAACAGGGCAGGCCAGAATATTCTTCCTGCCTCAGCCTCAGGCATTTCCACCATCTCGAAGAGCCACAAGCTTTCCTCCATCTCAACAAGGCAAACCCCGAATTTCCTCCTAAAGTTGATGATCACCATCACCATCAGCTACAGGCCTTCCTTCCACCGCCAGATGAACTCGCCTTTTCCTCCCAAAGATGATTATCATCTCAGGCCTTCTGCACAAGATGAGCCATGCCCTCCACCTGAAGATCACAAAATCCACCAGGAACATTACTCCCCACCAAGCAGCATTCAGCAACAACAACAAAATGATATGCAATATACAAAAAGCAAACTTTTTCCATCCATCGAGAATGGTGATACAGATAGACTCAGTCAACAATGCCAACCTCTCATATCACCCACTTCTCAATCGATGATTAATATTCTTACTCCAGGATTTTCAGTCATAAAATCAAACATTTCCTCAGGTCTCAAAAAAGGGAAATCTGGATTGTTTGAATGCATGAATGATCCAACTAAATGTTTTTCTCTGGTCCCAAAAAGAATCATCTTTTGCAATCAAGACTAATCGGCAGATGCAATGCATAATAATACGCAGGATTTCAACTTTCAGCTCAGGTGACCTGTTTTCCATGCGTGACAGCTGGGCAGATAGCTGAGATAATCGACTCTGTCCAAACCTGTGAAATAATACATGTATATATATATATTATATATTGGATAGTACATCAATATAAAAATGTATTTTTTCCTGCGAAAACTAAATCTGCATCAAATGCCTATGTAATAGCTTACGGTTTGCAGTGGATTAACACGGCACATTAGCATTCACCATTGCGATGCCGTGCTAATGTCATGCACCTGCACAAAATTGAGGAGTCGTTATGGACTGATTGGAAACTCCTGGACCCGGTGGATTATACATTGCTTTTGTGAATGCTGTGCATATGCCAAGAATAGAGAACTTAAAAGAAGAGGACTTGACCCTTCCATTGGTGAGTTACCAAAATTCGAACTCATAATCATTAATTTTCTTGACTCTAATTTTTAATTTCAATTATACGTAAAGATATTTAACAAATTCAAGTGATAATTAAATTTGTTGATGTTAGGTTGGATTAGTAGCGTGGCCGAGCAAAAGCAAATGGTACAAAATGCTGCTATGACACCTCCAATGAAGCAAACCATGATGGGATGATGATGTTCTAAATTTGTTTCATTTCTGTTGTATAACATTTTTTTTTTTTGGCCCTTTATAATGGATGTAGTGAAAATGGTTTGTTATCACTATATATATATATATATATATATACAGAGGCAAAGAAAAGCAAAATAAATTTGCGATTAACCTTTATTCCTTAGGGTTCGATTCCACTGTTGCCAATGATTATGATCTTATGTATCGGAACTCTAGAAATAGATTTTCACAAGGGTAAAACTTACTCTTATGGAACTCGTATAAAAAAGGGTATAGAAGGAGTAATACTTTTCTAAAAGAAATACATTACTATAGAAGCTTTAGCGATGGAATAATCTACATCCATTGTAGTCAGAAAAAGATAGGACAAAAAATGCAGTCTTGTTTTCTGCATTTCGACAAAACTAGAAGTCGATACACAATGTATTTACTCTTCCCGCTAACAGACAAACAATTTGAATAGTAAATGACAACAAAAGCACACAATAGGGTGAAATATTTTAGATGTTTATGGTGGCATCCCACAACTAAAGCACACCATTCTGCCCTGCCCAAATTGCATATCCTTTTCCTTTCAAGGTCACAAACAGCACATCTCACCTGGAAGAAAAATCATGAAATAGATGTCCAGAGTACCATCAATGATTGAAACAACAAAATTCTCTCGCTTGATAAGGCTGGAGGTGAAAGTACATAAGTAATGTGAGCCATATCCAATCAGGCCTCCACCTTGTATTAGGATTTGGTTCTTAGAGAGCCGCTAGAATAGATACCAGTATGGAATGTACATACCATTGCAACTGTTTTTCTGTGGAGTTCTGTATAGTTGCCATCCAGATATCTTTGAGCCTGAGTTAGAGAAACCACCACCAGCCCTTTCTTGAGTCGATGGAAAAGGGACATTAGTTATCAGCCCCGACTCCTAACAGCCACTGTTCCCCAGCATTGACGAACAATATCGGAGATGAATGAAGAGTAACGTTCTTTATACATTTATTACCTAGTAAAAGAAGAATGAAAAATGGAAGAATTTAGATATAATCACACATTTCATGAAACTCTAATTTTAAAGAACAGGCTGATGTGAAAGACAAAATAGAGATTTGTCACCAGTTGGACCACACACATCCCATTTAAATCAAACAGTTTAACAAAAGCCAAACATGATACAAAAGAACTAATTCAGAAGGAATTCACCATGCAAATCTTACCTCATCATTCTCCCCAACCAGGAGTAGTCTCCATCACCCAGAACCTGGAAGTTCAACAATCATGGTTTGTTTATATATATAGTATAAAGTGAGTTTTCAGGGCCATAAATCAATTGAATGAAAACTGCTGGAAAGAGATCAGCTTTACCAATTATTATCCCTCGGTCAGACATAGAGTACTCAACGCATTGAATTGGACCAGCATGGCAAGCTAGAACCAGCATCACAGGTTCCTCAGGAAACAGACACATGCGTCAATCATCACTACCAGTAACTACAGCATCTCCACTTCCAATTGTGGCCTGTACAGCAGTCATTCATTCTTCCAGTACTCAGTTTTAAGTGTAATGCATATCATGTCCATAAATTCAAAAACCCCACTCACCGAACCCAACCTAGTGGCTGCTTTGGGAATTTGTGCATCTGTCTTCCAGCTCAATCTTCCCAAATATTTGCAACACTTCAAAAAAGCAAACATTTAAATGTAGAACCAGAATACAAAGATGAATTAAACAGTAATTAAAAGGGGATATTAAGAAATTTCTAAATGACATACGAATCTCTGCTTCCAGCTGCTAAGATTGGATTAGTCATCATATTCAACACAAGAACAGCACTCGAGGAACGACCCACCGTTGCAACACAGGTATCTGTTCTGACATCCCATCTTTATGGTTCCATCATGGCGGCTGTAGGACACGCTCACCAGACAACATGCGCAAACTGACCTGAAGGAATCCAAATACGATTAAAAACTGAGCTGATAAATGCATGAATTCTCACGCAGGCAACAATATGCGGTTAGGAGTGAAAGAAGGTCAAAAATGAAAACGAATCCAAAACATGAAATAATGCACAACAAGAAAACTCATGAAACTAGACAAAAACACAACAAATATGACACTCATACTATTTCCAATTTTGATTGAGCATGTCACAGGAAGAACTTAAATTCCAATTCCCCCACAAGGAGTATATAGGAGAAACCCATCCCTGTAAAATTGCTAGAGGCTGTGCTCATATATCTCGCCAGAGTATATACTTGGGGAACTGAAATCCTGACAGTTCTCTAGTGTAATGAAACTGGTAACATCAGTTCCAATACATGAAAACTTCTAATGAATATGGAGGTAGCATCTCTATTTCAAATGTTAGTGGAAAGAAAACTACCACATCTGGATTCTGAAAAGTATACACATGACATGCTGTTCTGATAGGCTTCGCCAGACTTAGTGTCTTCTAGCTTCTGCCAGTAGATTATAAATGCTTTTCCACAAACAGAAATGCTTGAATCAATGGATATTCATAGTGAAATATGCAAGATGTAGAATAAACTGGATGTGATCTTGTTCATCTCTTATAAGCTTATTGGTAGTTAATACTGTAGCACTAACTGGATGAGTTTCTTTAGCTTCATATAATCCATAGACAAGAGAAATTATACAGAATGTAGGAGGTGTGAGAATTCTATAAACAGGAAAAATTAATCATCCTGAAGTATGTAGATTAAAGCATTCAATTCAAAGTTATCAAATCAAAGATATTTATCAACAGTTAAAGAGGATTGTGTAAAATATAATTGAAATATGAATTCTGTTTTGAGATTTCTATCAAACCTGTCTTCATGTCTTTTAGTTCTTCAGAAGCTGAGTAGTCTGTTTATCATACAAGCACAGTCTGATCATCAGATCAGATACCAACTTCCCCGATCAGAACTTATTGCTCTTATTGTTCTGCACAAGAGAAAAGGGAACACATGCAAAAAGAAAAGTTATTTACTAGACAGCATACGCTGTAAAAAGATGGATCACCTACTAATAATAAAAGACCAGCCAAGCCACACATTAATAAAGAACAAATAAATAAATTAAAAAGAAGACTACCTTGTATGCCCTTTCCCAGGGTCGCTTGGAGTTCAGAACCTCGAAGGCTGGGATCCCAAATTTTAATCTGTGTGATTCAATAATAATTAAATTTTAATCAGCTCAGAAATCAAATTTGGTATTCAAAGAGATTCCAAACTAGTTGTCTAATAGAATAGCTATTTGCAAATTCAGCCATGTTTACAACTCAAGCAGGCTGGAAGTATCAAATTCTATACTCTTTGACACAACAAACTTCAAACAGTTAAGAACGAGTAGCAGCAAAAATTCAAAACATGGAAGAAAAGGCTGAAACCTATCAATAAATATTTCATTTATAATTATGAATATTACAAATCATTTTATTCATTACCGTGCAGTCTGTGCTTCCGTGGCAAAGAAACCAGCATCTTCTGGTCTGCTCTGAATCGCCCTTCTCTTCTAAAATAGCTTACAATGTAGAGCAGTAACAGCCCCACTGTGACCTCTGAGTGTACGTACACTGGTTTGCATTTTCTTTTTGCCCAGCAGAAGATAGATCTTGTTTACCATTTTCCCCTGCAGCTGAAATCATCAGCAAAAGCAGAATGATCATGAATGATATACTTAGAAGAGAACCACAATCAATCATGGAGATTTTATTACCTAAACTGCCACTATCTGAAGTCACTTTCCGGAACACGACTAAATGATTGGATCTCAAGGAAGGATCCCTGCTAAAACATGCTCTCTGCACCCAGCTCCTTCCAGTTGCCTCAGCAGATGCTTGTTCTTTCATTAGCAGCATCATGAGGACGTGGGGAGGACAATGCATATAATAAGACAGGTTGGGCCTTCAAAAGGGGTAAACTCCCCAGTAACCAGCTACATATTTGCCAGATATGAGACAGATATCCCCTAAGTTTTATCTGATTCAAATCCCATGAAATAAAAAATTTCAACACATAACTCCAGAAACAGTAGTCCAAATATTAAACTTTACTAGCAAGTCACAGCAGATGTAGTACAAAACATCAACCAATATTGTAGAACATATTCTATAATCAAGTTCAAGGCCAACATTAACAACTAACAAGATGTAGAACTTTCATTTTATCTCTTGCCCGACAAAGTAAATAATTGTTTGGAAAATAAAAGAATTATTCAAAATTAGAAATTTTCAGCGTGAGCATAAACTAAGCAGGCAGTATCTGCCCAAACTGTATGCAAATAAGATCCCCTGAATGTACAAGTCCAACCAGACCTGGTGGCAGAACCTCAATTCATGTAGAGTATCTATTGATTCATGACTTACTAGATTTCATGTATTAGATCATGTACAACAAACTCCTCCACCCATTCCCTCCTCATAATAGTAACTTACTATGATGTATAACTTTAATTTGTGAAACAGACATATGCAATTAAACAGCTTTTTAGGTGAAGATCTTCTGTATGGCAGAAGAATACAGCTATGTGCTGCATCACCTTCATTTACATATCAAATTGAAAAGGAAGACTTAGTGACAATATGTGTACACAACTCTGGAATGTTTAAATCCAATGCTGTTCTTCCCCTGCTATTGTTTCAAAGCATGGACCATGCATCCGTATCAGCAAGTCCTGATGCCAGCCTTCACCAACAGGAGAGAGAGAGAGGAAAAAAACGGGGAAAAAAATTGAGTACCCAGACAACTGCCAAAGAAGATGAAAGTTAGGAAATTAGGAAGATACCATATGTGTTGCCACTACAATTAGTTGAGTTGAAACCAATGTAGCATAATTGTGAACCTGACCAGGAAAAAAAAAAGAAAAAAAGCCCAAGGTATATAAGCATGTCAGTTTAAATTTTGGGCTTCTCTTGGTAGCATGCTTAATGTAGCATATGTCAGTTTAAATTTTACTAAATATAACAGCAGTGAGCTAGAAAGTGCAAGATATATTCCAGTAGATCAATAAAAGGGAAAACATAAAGTCCTCTAGGCACAGAATATGTGATTAGAATAAAAAAGCAATGACAAAGAAAACTGAAATTAAATATACTGCCATTTTCCAATACGTCCATCACCTCTGTCCGTTGAAATTGATACTTGGGAAACTTACAACTAAAGCGAAGGTCCTTTATATATGCATATCAAATTTTCAGATTGATTTCCTTTACAGTCAAATCAAGCCAAAAGTTTAAGATTTGCTGGGAACATAAAAATTAGGCATGTGAGGATGACTGGAAGAGAACATTTTTATGCAATGACAATGCATAACTGTATTTACAGATATAAGAAATGAGATCTATCACCTATCAAATACCAATCAACATGAAAAAGACACAATACAATTTACTACAGAGCCAAACATGATTTCAGGCAGAAAGTAAAAGTAATCTGACCACTATGGAATAAGTAATTAATATCAGTCTGTTCTATTTAAAGGTGCCCCATGTTTGTATAGATGAGGATTTTATTTCTGCATGTGTAAGCACGGTTATTTATTTTAAAAGGATAGAAAAATTAAAAGAAAAACATTCAGTATGAGTGCAATAAGTTTAAGAACATAGAAGAGTGCATAAACAAACATATAACATGTAGTAGCACAAAGGAATTAGATGTACTTAGAAGTTACAAAAAAAAAATAATGTATTGATTTGAGATTTCTTACTTGTTGGAAGAGTGATCCATTAGATAGTCAAAGTACCCTTCCCAGAAACTGAAAGAGAAGTGAACAAAAAATTGTTAAAAATTCAGCAACCAGACAAAGAAGATAAAACACATCCTAGCCTCAGGGATAATTTACTGCAGTGTGAGAGTGCATTGTATGGAGTTCAAAATTTATCCAAGTTTTTATTTAAACCCACTCGCTTGAAAGAATCAAAAAAACAGTTTCTGCATCCCATTTGCAGAGCCAATTAACAATATAAAAACTGGGGACTAATTGAAAGTTAAAGTTGAAAAGATTAGTACTACTTATACTCAATTATAACCATATCAAAATTTTGACATTTTTGTGCAACAAAGGGATTTTAGAACTAGATTCCAGAAAATGAATGGTCAATGACTCTGGAACCTTTTCCTCTAAATGATTGTCTCCTTCACTGAATGATAGTTGATAACTGTTTCTTTGTTATATTCTGCAAACGCTAATGTTTCTTAAAAATCAAAGTGTTCAATTGGACAATGGTTTTTATTAGAATTGACAACAATGATTTGTTGTGAGTGAGAAAGCATAGTAACATATCAGTTCGTCCATGTATTTTGTGTGTAACTCCAGCAATTTAACAGGATATCAAGTGGACGATAGGTTATGATATTCTAATATAAGATTCTAGCACAAAAGAGGAACCCATAAATAACAAGTCACTAATACATACCGTAAATCCTCCCAAATTGCTAGAGATCGAGGATGTCTTTGGATGTAATCTGACACACGTTAACATCCTTTTTGTGCAATTCCTTGAACACTTCGAGGGCATCTCTTATAGTTGCCATGTCATTCCGAAGATAGCACGGCTAATTGCTGTTTGAGCTGTAGTCATAGATCAAAATCGACACAGAAGTCATGAATTTTGAACATTTTCCCTCCTTCCTAAAGTCTAAAGAGAAGCTCAACTAAAATCGGAGATTTTTATGTCTAGAATTTTGTTTCTTTCCTTCATATCTTGTCATTAGCAATCCAGTGCTCATTGAAGGATATTTTACCATCAAATGGAAGGTGTTCCTCATGCTGAAAAATATAAAAACTTAGGACACCAAAAAATCCCCAAGGTTTATTGAAAATAAGGACAAATGAATTCCAAGCATGTATAATAAATTAACATTTAGTTGGGTGAATATTCTCAGCTTCTGTAGCTTTTCTTAATCTACAGAAGAAAAGTAAAGGGAAAATATATAGCTTCAAGAATTTTTAAAAATTAATATGACATTTTATTTTAATTGTATCAATGAGATGTTGTTTGAAAAGCATTTCCAAAACATCCCAGGATGGAACCAAACAAAAGGTTGTATACCATGCATGGAAGAAGAGAACA
>JAHSUH010000947.1:0-20339 GCA_025388415.1 Cynanchum wilfordii | reverse complement strand
CCACCACTACCAGCTGAAGTTCCACCATCACCACCACCAGCTGAAGTTCCTACCACCACCACCACCAGCTGAAGTTCCACCACCACCACCACCAGCTGAAGTTCCACCATCACCACCACCAGCTGAAGTTCCACCATCACCACCACCAGCTGAAGTTCCCACCACCCACACAGCTGAAGTTCCACCACCACCACCACCAGCTGAAGTTCCACCATCACCACCACCAGCTGAAGTTCCACCATCACCACCACCAGCTGAAGTCCTACCACCACCACCACCAGCTGAAGTTCCACCACCACCACCACCAGCTGAAGTCCTACCACCACCACCACCAGCTGAAGTTCCACCACCACCACCACCAGCTGAAGTTCCACCACCACCACCACCACCAGCTGAAGTTCCACCATCACCACCACCACCAGCTGAAGTTCCACCACCACCACCACCAGCTGAAGTTCCACCACCACCACCACCAGCCACCACCAGCTGAAGTTCCACCATCACCACCACCAGCTGAAGTCCTACCACCACCACCACCACCAGCTGAAGTTCCACCACCACCACCAGCTGAAGTCCCACCACCACCACCACCAGCTGAAGTTCCACCACCACCACCACCAGCTGAAGTTCCACCACCACCACCACCAGCTGAAGTCCCACCACCACCACCACCAGCTGAAGTTCCACCATCACCACCACCAGCTGAAGTCCTACCACCACCACCACCAGCTGAAGTCCTACACCACCACCACCAGCTGAAGTTCCACCACCACCACTACCAGCTGAAGTTCCACCACCACCACCACCAGCTGAAGTTCCACCAACGGCAGCAACTTCAGCCTCTTCGGTGACACTTCCAATAGCAACGCAGCTAAAAATAATAGAGGAAAAGATCCGATCTGAAGAGATGGAACTTTCATTGTTTTTAGCATCAAAAGGTATTTCCATTTCTAAGTAGAATAGTTTAGATGTACTATATTAGAGAGGGTTTGGATGACATGCTACAGGATGATCCGCAGGTATCTATCGAAGAAAATTAAATGACTATATTCACTGTACTGTCTTTTTCTATTAACTTTATCCCATTGTTTTTATCGACTGGGTCTTGAAGGGCGTACGTTTAACCCATAGGTTTTAGCTCTAGAGAGTCTTTTCATTAGTCTCTCATAGTATGCCAATTTTTTTTTAAAACTTCTCTGCAATTTTTGAAATTGATAAATTGTGCTCGAATCGCGTTAATATTTTCACCTTATTTGATTCTTGCTCTTTTCTTGCTGCAGTGCGAGGGAATCGAATCTATTGCCAAACCTGTGTTTGTTTAGATTTATACTCTGTGGTCTTCTAGCCAAGTAATCACAAAAGAGCAGCAATAAGAAACTGTTGATCGATTCTTGCATGACAGAGCTAAATGTAAATGGTGGCTGCAGTTCCATTTTACTGCTAAGCAGTTCTGTAGCCCCTTCACATCCGTCCACCGGTGCTGATGCTGAAGTAGAGTGGGACGTCCCGAGGTATACGAGCTCTCGCGAGGCGGCGGGCAACTCATGTTTTACCTTACTTCATAGGGCATGCAGCTGGCTATGGCTGTGGTGGTCACGCACCTTTCGGTATTGTTCCCGGTGGTTAGGTCGCTCTCAAGCAGGGGAGCAAGGGCAGCCACTGTTGGAGGATACCACAGAACTGGTCGATCCCAGAGATGAACCGGAGAAAGCAGGAATAGATTCGCGAGCGATAGGGTTTTCCGCCGCGCGAAAATGGTGGAATCAATCCAAACAAAAACAAGACGAAAAAGTGTTCCTTCTTCAGCGCGGTTACGCTCCACCACGATCCCGTTCCAAGGAAAGCTATTTTAGCCGCATGAATGCCCCAAAAGTATCGCAGAGGCGTGTGGCTCCTGGGGATTCTGAGAACGAAAGCTTCAGGTTGCATTCCGACGAAGAAAGCTCTACAAGCTTACGCTTGCACAGCGGCGTGAGTTTTAAAGAGCGTTGGATTATGCAGCATGGTGTTCTTGTGAGTGTCGGGCCAGATGGACCCCTCGACAAGGCCACCAACTCCATGGTGTGGCGCTTGGCGAATGTTGGTGGTGCGTATGTTCATCGACAACGCGGAGGATACCAGCCAGAAAGGCAAGATGCTTATGAGGAGGGGGGTGAAGCGAACTCTATTCCTCGGCCATCACCTTCAATGGACGACGTGGAGACGGTTCTGGCCGAGCTTGAGACTCATCGTCAGCCTATACATACTCTTGAGCAGTTGACTGCCTTTTTAACACGTTGTGCGGACCTTTTACCATTACATGTGGAAGTGGAGTGTGAGGGCACGACGTCTCCACAAGATACCATCAATGGCACGGAAAGGGACGTACCTTCTACGTTGGAGTACGGATTGCACTTTATAGGACCTTTAAAGCCTAACTCATACACAGCCGTGTTGAGCATTCTCGAGGATGTCATCATGGACGACTGCGACAGTAATGTGATACGTCTTGCCACCATTCACTGTTCAGATTTATGTTTTTCGAGTCATTTACTCGTTCTCGAGAAAAACCTAGGCAGGTTGGGCACATCTGACGTCATTGGTGACAAAGCTTTGCCAAGTGGTGATTGGCAAATCAAATCTGACCTGGATGATATGATGCCCTCTCATTACTCACCTCAGAAACAGCAGCAGTTCACCAACCCATTGGACGAGGCCAATGGCAAAAGTGGAGGTTGCCAACTGACCAGGTCCGCGGAGCCGTGGCTCTATAGGGCGCCGCCGACCCCATCAGTTTTGCAGGATTCCATAGAGCTGTTGAAGGAATGCCACATGCGTTTGTTAGGAATTTTAAAGAACATAATGGATAATATGAACAACACCATTCACTCAGTCTGGCTTACTCGCTGCGTGTTTGCTCCTATGGACATCGGGCAGTCGCTTCCTCTAACGCTCTCACCGCTTGTGGAGCTCATATTCGAGCAGTGCCCGCTCTCCCCAGCTCATATAGACGCACTACTGCAGTTGGCTCGAACCGAAACGCGACGCCACGCAGCCTCCGCTTTCGCGGGTGCCCATCCACCAGTGGCCCTTTCACGACTTACAAAGCTGCAACTTAGCGGCACGCTCACCGAAGAATGTATCTCAGAGCTCTTAAGTTATTTGTGGGATGAAGTAGTGGGTGAAAAGGGTACCGCGCTAAGGGCTCTCCGATTGCCTAGTTTACTTGTTCGGGTCGCAAAGGGACATCCTTTTATTCAGGCACATCCCTATGTGCAAGTATTTCCACTAGCTTGACGTACCACCGACCTCCCTCATATTCTTTTTGAATATTTCATTTTTTATTATGCTATTATTTTCTTAGCTGCGAATTCACTTCTTAAGGTTTTTTTTTGACCTTTGAGGGGAAAAAAAGACAGATAGGAGCCCAAGATCTACTTTTGTATCTTTGAAGTTTACAATTCCAGAAAAAATGCTGACGACTCTTATTAGGCATCTATACAGCTACAAGCAAGTTGTAAAGCTGCTTTTTACATACCTATATATTATATTAGCAAAGATACATTTTGAAGAATTTGTGTCTGCGAGATTTATGCATGACATTTTTACTGATTGGTGTATCTGCATTTTTTTATCCAGTGTAAAATGCTTTCTTTATTTAATTTATGTCTTATTATTAAGGAATCTGTTTGAGCTATTATCTGCTGTGTGATCCACTTACTCTTTTTCTTAGTTGCACGTGTATTCATATGACCTTTACCACTCCTTCTTCAGCGTGCTCACACACTCTCAACTGATCAGTCGGGATAGCTAAAAACACACACACAAAGAAAGGGGGAAAAATTTTTAGAAAATGTTTGACAGTCTAGGTCTTGAAAGCGAGGAGCGCGATGCACAGAAGAAACACTGCCACGGCCGTCGTCATATCCCTCAAGATAGTGGTAATAAAAATGATTTCTTAATGCAGTACGATGCAGAAACACTCGACTGCCCCGCTGTTACCTATTCGAGGTCACAGGATTCCATTCCCAGTGCTGGGTTGACGGTGACACCTGTCACCCATGGTGGCTACAAGCCTAAGGATAATCTCAATCTTTTCTCCTGGCAAGAGCATGGAGAAGTTCCTAAATTTCGTCGCGGAAGGGGTCGTGTTAACATTGCTGAAGAGGTGTCCAATAAGAGAATGCATGATCGAGGTCCCCTCCTACATGAAACTGACGAGCAGATTCGCAATAGGGAGTCCCAGAAGTTTTCTATGTGCACGAACGCTCGCTTCCTTGGCTTCGAAGGCAACAAGCCCTGCCAACAGAAGAGGGCCCAGGCTGATAGGTATGCGGCCCCGTCTGCAACAGGGGATGATATATACAATAACTACAGCAATAGGGATAAACTCCCACCCACGCAGACTGGCATGAAAATATTATCCCAGACCGCCAGCCCTGGTGTATCTAAGACGGCTGATGCGGTGGACGGCTTTCCTGGGTTGAGTCTTCAGCATCAAAAGAGGACTGGGCGCCGCGTTTTTTTTTGATTCTGCTGTTAAACCTTTATTTTATGTACTATTTATGAAGGTTAAAGTGGGATGTGGGGGAACGAAAAAACAAGTGCATGGGGAAAAAAGGTAAATAAAAATAGCAATTCTTGCTAGTAAATGAAGAATTAGACATGACAGTTGTTTTTTTCTTAAAATAGAAAATAGGTGAGGTAAATTTTCGCCATGCTTAGCAGGGACTTGCTGCATAAAATTGCAAATTACCATTTTGCGTCAACTTTTTTTCCTGTTTCATTATGCATGCTTTGGGCAGATCGTGGTGAAATGTATAGCTACTTGTTTCTTGAGAACACACTACACAAAATAATAACAATGTGAGTGAATTTAGAAAAACAACTGCTGACATTGTGCTTCATAATAATCTTCAGTCTTGGTATTTTTTTTCAGCTTTATTCGCTTTAAACTTTGTTCCATGCTGTTTTCTTCACTAAGAGGAATTTTATTTTAAAATATGAATACTTTTTTAAAATAGAGGATAAACACTAAAGTAGAAAATAAATATGTGATGAATTAGCAAGAATAAGGATCTTTTTCATTAGAATATTTTTTTGCGGCGAAAATAATAGCCTCTAACGTCCAATACGAACTTCTTGCTTTCTTGAATTAAATATAGCATTTTCGCCCTTTCTGTCTTCATAAGAAAACGATGCTGGTTTCGATCTGCGCAGAGTACTATGGATGTAGTTTTCACTGGTATTGGGTCGGCATTTTTTTTTCACTAATCCTCTTTTAAATATTTTTTACCAACCAAACATTCATCATAAAGAGAACAAGAGCATTCACGCAATAGAGGTGCAGTTGCATTTGTGCATGAGCACCCGTCTACAATGTTTTTGAACGCATTGCCGTAAAGATACCAGCCGGGTGTATTTATTCCTCTTACAAGTGTGTTGTGTTTCTCCTTGTTACTTTAATATTTAGACAGGCCCACTGCTGTACACCTTTTTTGAGTGTGTATGCGCGTATGCATGCGAGCCCGTCTCTTTCGCTTGCACTTGCAATCATCTTCGCTTTTTTGCACGGCAAGGCTTTTATTTCGCGGTGATGGTTTAGTTACGCGACGTGTACGAAGATGTCAATTCTCGGTATGGCTTCACGAAGTCTCTTGGCCATCTAATGCTGGTGCTGTTTACTGTTCTCATTACGCCCTACGAATCTCACGGCGTGAGGTAGCGGATGCCCTGGTAGGTAACCATTCTCATGCTCCATTACTGTCATCTGAATTCCAAACTCCAACAGTTGACGAGTGTGTTCATTCCCCAGACTCATCCACCCCTCCAGGGAATCTGTCGTCAATGGACTTTCGGCTTCCATGCCACTCCCTTCTCCTGGTTTGCCGGTATCGCCTGCAGTCCTGCTGCCGAATGCAGATCCCACTACCGCCTCTTTTGAAGGGTCGAATCTCAAGAAATTTACCGCTTCCTGGGGCATCGAAGCGGCCCTTTTCGGGCTTACCGACAGGCATACTGGACCAATTACGTGTTTGCGGCCCCGGGAGCGCATTACGGCCCCGCGCATGCCCCTTCTTATGGAGTGGGCGAAGCAGCTTCTGTTTGTGGACAGCCAGTGGTTAGAGCGGCTCGATCCGCTGCGGGAGTCGAGACCGCGCGGGAGAGCTGCCACCGCTTCTGGAGATTTAACACCCGACGAAGCCCTATCCACCGTGAGCTCTGCAAGCAAAGAAAGCGATCTACCCTCTATAGAGTCAACTTCCGCATCGCAGCCTTCATCACAGCCCGGTGGAATCGCAGGGAATGATGAGAAGGATCGTGCGGAGGCCTGCAATAGTGGTTCTTTGATGTCTTCGACATTAAATGCTTCGTCTCCTTCGCTGTACGCAGATGTTTTAGGCCGCCCAAAGATAGTGCGCTGCTTGCTCTACAACTTCCTTGCAGATCCAACCTACTGGCGGGACGCGGTCGATGAAGTCCTCCATCTCGCGGCGGGAAAAGTGTGGAGTTTAAGTAAGGAATCAGACGACGGTCTCGCGGGCTTTGAGGGGTCTGTATGGACTTGCGAGCACCTCCTTCGACCGATGGAATCCATTGTATTCTACGCACCTGGGCTCCGTGAGGTGTTTCGGCGGATACTTGACATGAACCCTGAGTCTTTTACAGGGCCGACTGCGATGTGGTACGCGTTTGTTATTACGCACCGGCAGGACACTAGGCTTCTTCCCTCGCCCCACCAACCGCCCTTCAGCTTTGCGGAGGTGAAACCCACGCTAATGCCTCACGACTTTGTTTATCGGACGTTTGGCGCTTTTGACAATGATTCAACAATGGCTTCGGGGGATTTTGAAGGGGAGACAACGACTCGTGGACTCCCGTGTGGCGGGCCTCTCGATGCGCTAACCGAAGAAGAGTGGAAGGGGCTGTCCGAAACACGGCAAATTGAGTTGTTGTTCGGCAAAGACGCGGTTTCCGAGCTAGCGGCAGCGATGATAACCGTCCCTCAGAGTCCTTTATCTGGCGGTGGGGATATTTTTATTTTCAACCCGCCCTCAGAAGGCCTAGAAACCAGTAGCGGGGATGGTGCTGGTAGTTCGAATCCCGAGAAATCGTCCGTTCAGTTCGGTCAGCACCCTAGCCTGGAGGCTGAAGCAGGCCCCCCACCCCAACCAACGGGAAAGGACGCACGACCTGAAGAAAGACGGCATGAGCTGCTGCGCTCGTATGCCTACGAGCTAGATCAGTTTTTACTGGGGATTGTCGAGTCTACGCCTGATTCCACGAAGAAGGCACCGTGCGGGAGCTTTTTGCAAACTCCACTACCTCTTTTTAACGAGCATCAGAGGCAGACTTCTCTAGCTTGCGCACGCAAAGACCACCGCCCACGCGACCGCTACTACGCCAACGGACTTTTTCGTAGCGCCAGAAGCGGTGAAGTCGAGGATGTGCATCTAGCTCAATTATGGAAGGCATTTCAGGATACGGAAACCAGCATCCTCTTAGATTATTGGGTTCATGTTCGCCGTAGGCTGCAGCTAATACAGAGTGAGCTTCGAGTGGAGATGGCGGTGCAGGCAGCTTTTAACCTTCTTTTCTTCTCCAGAGATGAGGTAAGGGCGGTGACAAACCCGAGGGATTCCTATCATCGACTATGGGGACTTCACCAGGAGCTTGTGGAGCTCTTGACGTCCGCTGGCCGAAAAATTCCGCGGCTGTTGGCATTCAATCCAGGAAAACCGCCGCCTTCTGCAGCCAGTGCAACCGCAGATGCGAGGGAGTACCCGCGGTTAGAATTTCCACCCTTCGAATCGCTCCCTCTATGTCAAAAAAGTTTCCTACGCGTGTTTTGGTTACGACCATCTCCAAAATCCTAGCACCATCAACAATGCATCACCCGAGGTCACCATACGAAGCAGCAAAGACGCTGTAGAGAAGGTGGATCCTTTTGCGTTATTTTGTGGATACTGTGTAGTCATGGACCCGATACATCAGACGTTTCTTTTCAATAATGAAGGTGTGTTCGAACGCATCTCGATACGGGATCTAACATCGGCGCAGATGCAGATTGTTTATCAATCGCTGACGACATTGCAGAAGCTTGCTATTCACTACTGCTTCCCACAATCACAAAAGAAAGAGGTGGCTAAGAAACCACTGGAAAACTTGAAAATACCAAACACAGCAGTCAATGCTTCTGATGAGAAGACAATCACGTGCAAAGAAACTTCCGCCGCGCAGAAAGATGAAACTGAGCTTAACAAATCCATGGAATGTGGGGAGAGGAGCGACACCTGGGCCAAGTTGTTTGAGAGTCCTAGTAAAGAAAGGAAAAGCAATGCGGATGCCGAACAGCTGTGTCTCCTAAACGAGATCCCAGAGACACCACCTTCAACTAGAGCAGATGATCTGGAGAAGGATGAGGAGGTACTAGTGCAAGAGCCTGAGATGACATTTTTAGGGAAGAGAATATCCAGCATGAATCATGAGATCATAAAGGATAGCAAGAGTAACTGTGAGCCCCCTACCGCCATTCCACCTTCAGCACTGACGGGCGCGCTTACCGCACTTACCAACCGTACCCGTGAAGCCGGTTTGGAGAATCAATTACAGCAAATAGCAAATACTATTGTAGAGCTTGTCGTGAAGAGGCTGAAGGTGAATGCGCTCAAAGCAGCAAAACCCCGTATTTCCTCCTCCCGCGCATGTTCCCGGGACAAGGGAGACAAAAATCACCCCCCTTCACGATTACGAAAGCGAGGGAGACCAAAAAAGAACGCAAACGAGATCCACTGAGGGTACTTTAATATTTCTTGCTATGGGAGGCAGGCGAAACCAAAAGGACATGAATTTTCCTTTTTTCCTGCTCCTTTGGTAATAATTTTGGCATCTTATGAGGGGAAAATATCATCCGAATTTTGTAGACGTATATTTCAAAGTCATATGCTGGTAGGTTTAGAAAATGGCAAGACATCGGCACGCGCTAAAAATCTATCAGTAGTGGTGATTTTAAGTTGTAGGATAGAAATTCCGAATCTCCAACGGAAAAAGTGGAGATCAGAATATTCCTCTTTTTTTGATGGGAGGGGGATGATTACAAAGTGTCCGTAAAAAGGATTTCTCTGCCTGTGACTGCCCCCAAGTTATTCTAATATGGGATGATTAGAAAGGGCAATAACTATAACATGACAGAGGGTGCACACCAGATGTGGAATCTTTCCCACAAGTCATCTTTTCATCTGCGACATCTTTAACGAAAAAAAATGTTTTATATCTTTTCCTGTCCCATTATGTGCGATTATATGCATTTTTTCTCGTCGCTACGTTTTTTTCTTACCTGTAGACGCCCAACTCTCAGGTTGGTGTTAGAAGGTTGTAAGATTTTACCATTTCCTTCGTTGTTTAAATTCCTTTTTATTCTTTTTTAAAGAATAAACCTTCCATTGCATTGTTTTTTCTAATGCTCGATAAATGCTTCAAGTTTAGAACAGAGTTTCCTCCATGCTCTTTGAAACTGATATATTAACCCTGTTAGAAAAGGGAAACATGTAGTTTTTATGTTTTACTGAATAGCTTATTGAAATTGGTGTAATGATTATTATCATTCATTTGACAGATATTTCGACGTTGGTTTGCCTAAATTTGATCCGATTAGCAAAGGTATCTTAATATTAAATAAAGCAGAAAGATATTACTGTATTCCTCCCCCCCAGCGCTGTAAGGTTCTCCATAGAGCCTAATTTAAAGCAGTGTGAAGTCGCTTCAAACTATTTCAGTATCTATGCAAACTACAACAGGTGCGTACTATGGGGGCTGGTCTCTTTTTAGCTTGTTTCGGCAGTCTCATCTGTTTTCAGCTTGCAGGCTCCCGCTATTGAGAACAAGTCTCTTTTATTCGCGCCGCACCGTTGCCGACTATCCTTCCCCTGTGCGTCGCACTACCAATAAGGAGACGAGGAAATCGTACAACTACCTCACCTCGGAGCGCCTCGTTCCGGTAAAAAAGGTTAATATACCCAGGAAGCTTCTCCGAATGCAAGACGACAAGGCCCTCGCGTTTCGTAAAGACTACAAACAGAGAATTCTGAGAAATATCGAGGAAAAGATTCACTACCTAAATCCAGAGGTTAAGGGGTTCATCTTTTTTCCCCCTTTTCGGAATATCAAGAATAGCAGGCGTCTCTTTCTCGGAAACCGAACTTTTCCACCTCATATCTTCATGCGAATTTATATCGACGTTGTGAGAACGCTCGCAAGCGGCTCCCGTCGTGGGGAGTTGATTAAACTCATGCAGGAGGCCGGTGTGTCACCGCTGCCAGATGAGGACGCCTGGCGTCGCTATACTGACCCCAAGACTGGCGACATCAACATCGGTTTGGTCTACTCTAGATATATGGAGCGCTACCTTTGTCGAATATGCGAAAAGTTTGCCCCAAACAAGACTACCATAGGCAAAAAGCTATTCCCAATCCAGGCCTACATACTTACAAATTTTTCAGATCTGACGAAGGTTCCGTCTATGGAGCACTGGTCGGAGAAACTCGGGCCTATTCAAAAAGGGGAACTCTTGTTGAAGCCTCGTTTTCAAGATACTGTATCCATCGCACTAGTGCAAGCCAACTTGGAAGCTAAAACTTATGGAAGGAATCAAATAGAGCCAGCAGTCTCGAGTATGACTTTGGAAGAGCAGGAACGCATGGTCCAGTACTCCGTTGTCCACGGCAAGGAGCTCTTTGAGACGATGCGTGCTCGTTTGTTGTTTGCCGCCCAAGTCATGCTTGCAATTAACACACTTCATGAGATCAAAGCGATCCAAAGGGCGGCTCAAGTATTTTTATTCGAGAGTCGGATGCGTCAAATTATCCAGTACAACGGATCGTGGTATCCTGAATCACCGAGAAATCTTCACCAATTCAGGAAGCTTCCATTCGAAGATAAAACTCGGTATTATTGCTTCAACTTGTATTTAAAGCATCGCACTAGGACCCCTCTCCATCTCTTCCTTACCCTCTGTTCTGAACATTACGGCCACCAGCGCCATGAGGGGATTCAGTATTTTCTTAAACTCTCTGACCTCCAACAAGCGGCGCTAAACTTCCCGTTCTACTACCCCATCACTCCTAAGGGTGCCACAAGCATAGCTTTTCGAAAGTTCTACGTTGATATTTGCAATCGGTACGGTTTTTCGAACAAAAGTGGTTGTAACTCTCTAGGAAACCGTCTCCTAGAGGCCGCACTGCGGAGGAAATGGAAAATGCTTGACCCATCGGAGCGGGCGAAGTTCTATGAGCCAGATACTCCTGATACAACCTTTCCACTGCATCCGTCGTCCTCAGATGAGGTGAGCAAAACCGTGTCGTGCAAGGGAAATCCAAATGAATCAGAAGCATCTTCTCAGAATGCCAAAAATGCTTCCGCGTCGGGGTCCGCCGAAGCCGTGGATGTGGTGGAATCTACCCGATCTTCTGAGGATCATTCTTCTCACTTATCGCTGACGAACCCACAACTAGAGGGGTCTCTTCAACCGAATCCGGCTGTCTGTATTGAAGAGGGTGGGGAAGATATATCGTCTGTTTTCCCCTTGCCTGTGCACGAGGATAGCCGCAAGGTGAAGGCTCCGAGTAAGGCTGAAATGACAGGGGTAGGCATCTCAGTAAAGGATGTCTACAGAATGGATGAAACTGAGACGAGCACAACGCTGATGGTCATATAAATACAACCCCCGCTCCTTTTTCCCTTCCTTCATCACTTTTGTATGCTTAGGTACCTCTTTTTTTCCATATATGAGATGTATCTTTTAGTTTCCAGGATTGATTCTGTTTTACCTTTTTCTCATTTCCTCTCTGTGTATTATTAAGGCTAAATCAGAGCAGAAATAATAAAATCAGTGATGCATTTCTCTTTTTTTTTTTTTGGTACGCTTCACCCTGGGCTCCGTTTCTGCTGGTACAAGTTTATATCTGAAATTGACTTTCCTCAAGTGTTTTCTTTTCATGACTCTGTTACTATCTTGCTAAAGAATATTATTTAATAGTATCGGATTATCAGAATCATTTCAACTAAGTGCCAAAACAGTGGTATTTTCCCATTTAAAGCAATTTTTTTATTGTTGGCCGCTGCCTATCAAAGTGTGCTGTGCACGTCTTGCTTGGAAGGATTTTTGCGACTGTGCGGTGCATGAGCTTCGTAAATTTCTGTGTCATCTCTATTTTTTCTTTGCTCATCTCGCTTAATTTGTCGGCTCCTTTTTTTCTGAAAGTGTAGAGGTCAATGCTCGAGAGAGGGGATGCTAAAGATGCCACTTCCCTCTCTTCTGAGGAAGTTCGGAAAGCTTCAAATGCACAAAAGAGGTTTAATTGCACACTAAAATGTGCCTACCGAAGTGTCATTAGAAATTGGCCAAATGAGTGTGCATGGGAAGAGGAAATTAAGGCCAAGATGAATCGACCATGTGTGATGGCTTTCTGCATTCCTTCGGTACAAAGCGAGTATATATTTGAGATCATTGAAAACTTTTATCCACCGCAAGGAATCTTTCCCTACTTTGCATCTAAGTATCACATGGTAGATAGTGGTGATCTGGGGCATCACACTTGGGGGCAAGTTAAGGAGCTTTTTAATGAGCGGGGGATATATTGGATCTTCATTCCGTTCCAGATAAAAATTAAACGGTCCGCCACTAACTACGAGATGTTGTACCATAAAGTCGTGGTAGAGGAAGGAATTCGCGAGATTGTGGGTTTTAGTACTGCAGTGGATGATTTAGTGCCGTTACTGGACTACTTTTCAGCTCGCCATGCAGGCATTAGCGCCGAGGCGCTCGCGCAGTCCATCTCAGCGTCTGCGGAGGGTTGCACCGGGTGGGATGCCAATGACATGGGTGAATGGCCGTCCTACCTAATAGAGGAAATACAGAATCCCTGGATAACGCAGCCCCCAACCTACTATCCAGAAGCGGTCACCCCCAGCACTTCACACATCAACCTTTTTGGGAATGATCCAGTCACGTCGGTCATGCTGCGGAAGAACAAAGCTAGTGTTCAAAAGGCCCTAAAAGCCCACGGGTTGAACCACATCTCCAGCGTTGAGGTGTGGTCCGCGTGCGATGCGATTAGGTGGAGTAGGTCTGAAACCTCTTTTCCGGTGGTGGTAAAGCCTATTTGCGGGTCCGGCTCCGCGTTTGTGGCTCTTTGCTACTCTGAAGAAGAGATCCACAACGCCTTCAGGGTGTGGGAAGTCCAACAGACGGCTCAGCCCCCTCCTGTTGACCCCATGGTCGTGGAGGAGTACATCGATGGAGACGAATACGTCTTCAACACAGTGAGCTTTGAGGGGCGGCACGTTGTGACAGACGTGTGGCGTAGCTGGAAGTACCCAAAGAAGCTCCTGAGCACACGGCTCGCCCCGAACACGGAGCGGAAAATCATGCAAAGAGCCTTTGAAGATCCCGACATCATGCCACCGGTCAAAGTGGAGACGTTTTCGTTGTTATACGATCGGTTGGAATTCATTCACAACCTTGCTGAGCTGCCACCGGAGGGAGATGTGAGGCAGGTTGTGGACTACGCTCTGCGGTGCCTCGATGTGCTGTGTCTGCGTAATGGCTGCTCCCATTGTGAACTACGCATTGACAGGCGAAAATCTTCCCCTAATTATGGGAAGCCCGTCCTCATCGAACTCAACCCAAGAATGCAAGGCGACGTCTCGCGGTCAACTGAGCTAGTTGGCTACGATCAATATACTTTGATTGTGTACTTGTCTGTGGTCGCGGGTGTCTTTGCCTCTTCCAAGAATCAATTAGGCAAAAGAGAGAACAGCAGCGTCAGCTCGCCGAAGATGGCAAGCTCAAACGAAGTGCCGTGCTCGTTGCCGTGGCCACCTGCTCCACAGCTCTACCGCTCTCTAGTTCCTAGTTCCAACAACACGTCCGATCATATTACTCGACACGTTGTTTTTTTTGCGCTAACGATTATAGTATTCTATTCGACATAGGCGTTGCTAAAGTGAAGAGCTTGCGGACCTATCTCCGCCATGCACGAGAGAATTTGTTCGCCTTCCTTAACGTGTGGCGAACTGTCTATGTTTCACAAACTGTGGACTTATTCTCCTCCCCTGGCGCCTGTGTATTGCAAGGTACCGAGAATGAAATTAGGCAAGATACTGAAACTATTCGTCGGATGGAGCGGGCATCCATCCCCCAAAGTATCATATGCTTATCACGTCAACTCATTGAAAATTTCAAAGCTGCACAAGCCATGAGTTTGCAACAGTATCTGCATGAGAGGAGAAAGTTATTATGCGCCAATCGGTCGCAGTACGGGCTAAAACCATCTAGTCTGAAGTCTACTGAAGGCGATCTTGCTACTTTTAAGCCCGAGTTAGGGTTAAATGATCAGAAAAGTGAGTATAGTGGGATACCATGCACTTGCAACTGTACATTATGTGATTTAAATGCAGAGAATGAAAAAAATGTACGCGGAGTGGAAAAATGCATTGCTGCAGATGCCGTATCCACCTTTATTCGTCTCAGAGGAAGATTACTCACTTATTCAGTCGGTTAGGTGGAGCTGGAACGCGATGATTCCATATAGCAACGAAGAAGCTACTGACGTTTTCTCAGAATGCTCAGCTTCGGCAGCCACTAAAAAAGAATCTTGCCTAGCCGATATTGCCAAGCAACTGCATTATTTCATCTGAAAGCGTTGAGGGCTATCAACGTGCAAAATAAAAACAGGGTCTACTTTTGTAGTTTTTCCCTTAAAGACTGGTGAGAACATTCTTTCTCCCCACCTCACCCCCACCCCTCGAAACTACACTAAATATGTTTATCTAGCGGTATTGATGCACTCTTCAGTCATTCACATAATTTAGAGATAGAAAAGGGTGTTATGATTTGTAGGATTCATGAATACCCCACTTTCGATTTCAATAATTTGTGTTTGTTTTTTTGATGTTTATGTTTATCTGAAGATGGCACGGGGGCGAATTACTCTTGTTGCGACGTGTGGTTGTCGGAAAAGGTTCGATATTTCTTTTCATTAGCGTTATTGAAAACGATTTTCGATTACAAAGTACCTATAGGGTGTAACCCGCAAGATGAAAAATGAAAGGATTATTCAGCGATATATCAATATTGGTTTTTCCTTTCCCTTTAGAGAAGAACACCTTCGTGGGCTTTTATTTTATATTATTTACTCCCCTCCGCGGTAATCACTCCTTTTCAGGCGTCAGAAGACTGCCACGTGCAAGTTAATCTCTGAATACGTTGAAAAGCTTAAAAATGGCTAGTTGCAAGCAGGTGGTATCAGATATGCTGTGTGGTCTTCGACTGGTTTGTATCGTTGTATGTGGACCTTCTGGTGTCGGAAAGACCACTATTGGGAGGAAACTTGCGGAAAGTCTCTGCATTGCTTTCGAGGAAGGTGACAAGTACCACAGCGATGCCAATATCCATAAGATGAGTCAGGGAATCCCACTAAACGACGAGGATCGCATACCGTGGTTGGAGCGACTGCGAGACGAAGTGATATCAACATATAAAAGTAAAAGGTGTAGTGTGGTCCTTGAATGCTCGGCGTTGAAAAAAAGTTACCGTGATATATTACGTGGTAAAAATCAACACCCGGAGGCTGGTAATGGCGGCGTTCAACACATCAGCCCCATTCTTACATCTCTTTTGTCGAAGCGTCATGACGTCTTCTTTGTTATGCTCACTGGAAGCGTGGAGATTATTGCGCAAGGACTTGTGACGCGGAAGAATCACTTCATGCCTCTTTCACTGTTGGGCTCGCAGCTTTCGATTCTGGAGCCCCTGCAGCTACTGGAGTGAGGGGGATCCACTGAGGAACCAGAAGTAGGCATGCTTATCAACGTTGATATGTTCAGGAATACTGACACTTTGGTGAATGCTGTTAAAGAAAGGATATTGGAGGACTATGGCATTGGAGATTCTAGCTCTGTTCTTGCGTATGTGAGGGGGAGTGTGTAAATTTTTTCAGAACAGCAATACAGACAAAAAGTATGAAATTGCACAAGAAAGAATAAAATAAGAGCATAAGGAATTAGAAATGCAATAAGTAACTATTGTTATAACTAATAGATATTGGAAAAGTTGTGTTATTCTTCTATATATCTTTTCCCCCTTTGGTATTAAGTATCAAGCAACGGAACAAAGGACCGACAGCCTCCAGAAAAATTAGCATTTTTGACTTAAGAATATCACTACATTTATAAAGTTAGATCTATCGATCCGGAATTAGCTTTATTTTTAAATAAGTACATGCATCTATATTTATGAGCAGCATCTCTTCTTATATTTTGATCTTTTAGTTTACATATGTCTAAGGAAAGAAACTTAGTACTTGCGTACCTCGATATTACCGTCAGGTACGGAAGGGCATGCATCGATGTTTCTCTTCCTCTCACTCCCAACAGTTCCACCATAGGTGAACTTAAGAAAGTGCTGGAGGAGCGTACCCTAGTTCCCTACGTTAAGCAGCGTCTCCTTTTTAATGCCCCCATTAAAAAGGAATTTCGGCGTGATGTTGACGACACCACAGAGCTGCGCGCGTTGCTGCCCGATTCGTTTCTCCAGGGTATTGAAGCCCACACCGACGATGTCGCTCAGCATCTTCGTGTGACCGCAATGCTTTTAGGCAGCCGTGGAACACCGGGGATGGTGGACAGCAAAACGAGCTCGGAGATTTCGAGACTTGTTTGCACCACCCTAGAGCATGACGGCCAGTGGTATCGTTGCTGCTACGGCAAGGGCTATCTGCGGCAGACCGCTTACGTCTGCCGTACGTGTGTAAGAACAGGCAGAGCGGATGCGGCGCACGCAGTCTGTCTAGCCTGCGCTGAGATCTGCCACGGCAACCACGAGGTCGAGGAGTGGGGTGTGCGGCACTACATGCGCTGCGACTGCTGCACGAGGAAGTGCTGGAAGCCCGTCACCGACGTTGACGTGCCTAATGACGCGATGACATCACCATCGGTGGTAGTGGTTAGCGCGGCGGATCTGGAGAAACGAGCACAACTCCGGAAGCGCTCCCGCTCCAATAGTCCGAGCTCACCGGTGACACAATCCTCACCCATGAAAGTCGCTAAACACGAGTCACTGGTGTCGGCAGCGAATAAGGCGGTCGTGCAGCAGGGCAACTCGGCAGAAATTCAATCTCAGAGCCCTGAGGTGACCACCCAGAATGGCGAGGAAAACGGAGTGAAGCCGAGAGCTGCAGAACCTGTGCCCCTTCCAGAAACATCGCGCTGCATCTTTGTTGTGGATAGCGCGACTAACAAGCCCCCGGTGAGCGCGCTGCTCCCGGTAAATCGAAGGAATCGCTATCCACGAAGTCTAAATACATGGTGTTACTGCGAGACGGACTATCCTGATGATTCAGACTATGGTGGGGTTGTCTGCATGATTTGCACCACGTGCTTTTGGAGCGCGCACATAACGAGGCTTTTCGCAGACCAGTACCGCTACATACCGTGCTACGGTGATGTGGTGCAGGGCAACGTGTTGTCCTTTAAATGCAATACCTGCAATGCCTACGTTTGCACACCCTGCCGATTGCGCTGCCACAAGGATCACAGCATCGAGCCAGGATTTGTGATTCCCGATCACGATGACAGAACCGCCAACGGTGCGCCTCTGGGGGTGCGGTTCAGCTGCGGCTGCGCCGGCCTGTGCAGCATAGCGGAACGGGTTCCAGAAGATGAGGTTGACAACCCTGACCTGTACATGCCGATGCCTGACGACATCAAGATTGAGGTAATGAACAGCGATGTCTTTATGGGGATGATCTGTGCGCACTGCATGCAGGAGTACCCATGGTTGATGCATAACAACCCCAAGCACTGCTATCAGGGCCAGCTGCCTCCCAAGGTTACAGAGGGCATCAAGCCCGTCGTCGCGTGCAGTGAGCGCCGGCCGACGGAAGAGCTACCTCCAAATGTCTTCCCGTATCATGGCATGCTGCTGCCTGTGAGCTCCTTCACGGCGGAGGCCACCTGCCCTTGCGCTCCGTGTCGGAAGGCCTTTGAGGAATTCGCATCCCGCGCTGAGGACGCGACGGAGATGATTATTGCCCTGCATGACCACTGTGACAACTGCGGCGTCTCCTTGGAGAATGGAAAGGCGTTTCTGTGTCGAACGTGCGAAATGACAATGGAGGAAACGTTTTTTATCTGCAAAAGTTGCAACGCCTTGCGGGAGGCACGATTGTTAGAGCAACCCCCGGAACAGCGACAGTTGCCGCGGAGTAGAGAAGGTGGGGCTCAGGTAGTTACTGATGGTGAGGGTGCTGTGGTGACGACAGGGTCGTTGCCCCGTTTTCAACGCCCGCACAACGCGTTGTTGCCATCTTTATCATCAAGTCCACCTCGGCAAGAAGCAGAATGTGACGGGACGAAGATCGCCACATACAATCACGATCTTTCGCATGATTTTGTCGAGGATACCTTTGAGAATCTCATCACGCTTTGCCAAATGCAGGTCCTGCAAACCATAGATGAGCCTTTTCGTCAGTACGTGGAACAAAACTTTGAGGATGTATCGGAGGGGTTTTCGTTGACAAACACCCTTGTTGCTTCCTTTGGACAGACGCCTTTGAATTTTGATGAGGAAGACATGCAGGCTTTGGAAAAAGACAACTTATCCTCCCCTTCTCATAAGAATCCAGGAAAGTAACTCATGAATATAAATTACACTTATATAAGAGTTCTAAGAAGGAGAGTTTGGGACCAAAGGAACATATAAGGACTCGGCACTACAGCGAATCCAGATCTGCACACATCACATAAGATTTCAGTATCTTAATAGGGAAGAAGGAACCAGTAATATCAATGCACCACTCCTTATTAGCGCCTGGCGGCATCTTAGCCTATTCTATTCTTCAAGCTTTAAAATTCGCATGTCTTGGCGATTTATAAATTTTCGGAAATCTATAGAAACAGTTAAAAGGAGAGGTGAGTGATCTAACATGTTAAATAAAAAAGCGTGACAACTGATTTTTCTTATTCGTAGTGTTTAAACATTGGCCAATACAGATTCTGTATTTTTCTTTTATTGCTCTTTGTATATCCCTCTTTTTATCATATCCAGGCCTAGCTTGTTTCCTCTGAGAGGGGAAGTTACCAAGTACGCGTGCACATACGCACAATAATTATTCCTATTTTATTCTTCAACATTTGGTCTACAACTGCTCGTAGCCTTGTCTCCAGACATTGAACGCGTCCCGCTTTCCTTTTTTCCACTTGGCCCCTGAAACTTCAGCGCGAAAATATCCATTAGTCCAATTCTCGGGAGTGAATCACTTCTCACTCCACTCCCGTATTCTTCAACCTTTTCCTATCCAGGTTCTTTCTATTCCACTATTAATGACTGAATACAGTGAAACACCGAGGCTGGAGCTTGACTGCGCGCTCGGCTTCAGTGGGCGAGTACCCAATGGCCTCATTGCACACCCTAACGGCGTCCACCTCATCCACCCCCTCGGCGCCTGCATTGTCATTCGTGAGATCGGCAAATCCTCCTCGTCGGACTTTCTTTATGGGCACAACGACAAGATCAGCTGCCTTGCCGTAAGCCCCAGCGGGCGCTACGTGGCCTCGGGGCAGGTCACACAGCCGGGCTTTCAGGCGGATGTCTGCATCTTCGACTTCTCCGAGCGCCGCCTGGTGCACCGCATGCTGCTGCACAAGGTTAAGGTCCAGTCCCTGTCGTTCTCGTCGGACGAGCGCACCTTGGCCTCCGTCGGCGGCCCGGAGGATAACACTGTGGTGTTCTGGGACGTCGAGACTGGTCGCCCTTTCTGCGGCGCCCCGGCCCACCACACCGAGACGAAGTGCGTCACTTTTCTCAAACAGGACCCGATGAAGATCATGACGGGCGGGGTGGGCTCGCTGCGGGTCTGGTCTGTTGACATGGAAAAGCGGAAGATGAATCCAACTGATATCAATTTAGGCAACCTGCGCCGCTCAGTGACCACGCTCGCTATAGAGCAGACAGACAAGTACGCTTACTGTGGTACCACCACCGGCGATGTTCTGTGTGTGCAGCTTGGGAATGCTGGTGTTCTCAAAATGAAAGGCCCGTTCAATAAGTGCACCGGCGGCGTCCTGTCCCTTGCCTTCAACCGTGACGGCCACCTGCTCGTGGGTAGCGGCTCTGGTGAGGTGCGGCTGCTTTCCAAGATCAACCTTACAATACTGTTTGAGGCGTCCGTGAAGGGTGGCGTCACGGGTCTCGCGTTAGTCGGCCCGCACTACTTTGTTGGAACAGATGCAAGCAACATGTACTTCATCAACGGAGGAAACTTCCGCACGGAGCTGCGGCTGACGTGTCACAATAGCTGCAT
>JAHSUH010000945.1:0-26543 GCA_025388415.1 Cynanchum wilfordii | reverse complement strand
GATTCTCCTATTGCATTAAGGCACCTCCTTCTCCTTGTGAGAAGTAATAATCCTGACATTTTAATTATGGAGGAAACTAGATGTTCTAATTTCGCTGACGATTGTATTTTGAGAAAAACCAACTTTGGATTCTGTGGGATATTTCGAATGTTGATTTGTAGGAAATTTCTATTGATGAACAAATTATCAATGTGGTGGATCTATATAGGCGTCAACGCCCTTGGTTGCTTTCAACGATTTATGCCTCACCGATTCCTAGTTTTAGACTTGATTTATGGTACTACTTAGCTTGCATGGGGGCAGTGGTTGAGATTCCTTGGATGTTGTTGGGGGATTTTTAACCAAATTCTATGCAGGGAGGACAAAAAAGGTGGGGCTCTGTTTTCTTCATCTCGAGTGCAATCCTTGTGACTTGATCCAAAGATGTAATTTGTATGACCTCGGCTTATCGAGACCAAGATTTACATGGTGTAACATGAGAAAGGGGAGGGAGAAAGTTCAAGAACGCATTGATCAAGCTTTGTGTAATCACTAGTGGCTTACTCTTTTTTCCGAACTGTCAAGTGGCTAATCTACCAAGGAGTAGATCCGGCCATAATCCGATTATAATCTGTGAGATATAGGCCCAACAAAGTACACAAACAACCAATATCTTTCGATTCAAGCAGCCTGGTTTAAGCATCCGGGGTTTGAACAATTTTTACAACAGTGTTGGACTAATGACAGACAATGAGATCTCCCTTCTAAATTGTAGTGTCTTAGAGCATCTCTCCAGTAGTGGAATAAAGGGGTCTTTGAGAATAGATTTAATCGGAAGTTTAAATGCCTTGCCCGCCTAGCGGGGATTCAAAAGACACTTCAAATACGACATTCAAGCAGGATAGAAGAGTTGGAAATATCACTTAGAGAAGAACCGAATGTTATTTTGGAACAGGAGGAAAATTTTTGGAAACAAAAATCCCAAGTAACTTGGCTTCAAGAGGGTGAAAGAAATACAAAATTTTTCCATACGTCGATCGTAATTCGGAGGAGACGAATAGAATTGAATGGGTCAAGCTAGGGGATGATGGTTGGTGTGATGACCAAGCTAGTCTACAAGTGGTGGCCAGGACCTTTTATTTGTAGTTGTACACTAAGGAACCATATTTGACTTGTCACCCCAATGAGTGAACCTTTCCAAATCTAACACACAGAGACCGAAATTGGCTGAACCGACCAGTCTCATCTATAGAGGTACATGAAGCAATTTCTCAATAGGTTCTTTTAAAGCACCTGGGCTTGATGGTTTTTCTCCATGCTTATTTCAGAAATATTGGAATATCTTGGGGGAGCAAGTAACAAAATCAATGTAGTCGATGTTTACTTCAGGAAGACTTATCTTGGGGTTGAACGATCTCTAATTTGTTTGATACCTAAGGGTGAGTCTCGGAATCGTTAAGTCAATTTCGTGATATCTCCTTATGTAATGTTCTTGTGAAAGTGGTTTCAAGATTTTGGCAAATCGTTTGAAGCCAATTATGGATAAACTCACGAGACAATACCAATCGAGCTTTATCCCGGGGAAGAGCCACAATGGATAACATTGTGGTGGTACAGAAGCTCTTCACTCTCTAAAAAGAAAAGGGGTCGGAAAGGTGGTTTTATTCTCAAAGTATATTGGAGAAAGCGTATGATCGAGTGGATTGGAATTTTCTTAAGGAAGTCCTCATGTTTACCTGGCTTTAATAGTGTGTTAAGGGACTTAATCATGGATTGCATCTCATCTACCAAGTTGGCGGTGTGTTGGAATGGTGAAGCACTTGAACCTTTTTTACCAACCCGAGGCTTACGACAAGGGAATCCATTATCACCCTACCTTTTTGTGCTTTGCATGGAAGTTCTAAATTAGAAGATTTGTAGAGTAGTGGCGGATAAGAAATGAAGACCAGTGAAGATCGGACGTGCTTGGACTTGTTTTGTCTCATATATTCTTTGTTGACGACCTGTTGTTGTTTGGTGAAACCTCATTTTCTCAAGCAATGTTGATGGAGCATATGTTAGCACAATTTTGTGGCATCTCGGGTTAGCGGATTAATAGGAACAAATCGAGGATTTGGTTTTCCCCAAATACTTCTATATATCTTCGAAACACTATTTTCTCGAATTCCATATCCCACCGACTTCAAATCTTGGGGTGTATTTGGGAGTCTCGTTGCTATATGGTCGACCTACAAGATTATTCTAGTACCTTATTGAAAGAGCCCAACATCGACTCGCAACGTGGAAAATGAAAACACTTTCGAGAGCGGCACAGGCAGTGCTGTTGCAGACAACTCCGATGGCTCCTCCGATTTATGTCATGTAGACCATGGAAATCCCTTTAGCTACTTTGAATAGTTTGGAATGTATTTGCAGAGATTTCTTTTGGGGATCTACACCAGATAAACGGGTAATGCATACCATCGCTTGGAACAAGATCTGTCGACCTACATGAATGGGAGGTTTGGGCATTCCGAATCTTTGTCTCACTAAAATAATCCATATTAATTAGCCTAAATAGACCCATTATCCATAGGTCAAAATTACTAAATCTAAAACCATTACAAAGATTATTAAAAAAGACCATATATTCTTAGGTTGATTAATATAAGACAACTTGTCAAATTTCATCCCTTAAGTTATATAATTGAAATCCCTTATCTTTATAATTTTGGTATGTTTCATCTTTTTATCATTAAATTGACAACTAGCTAACAATCAACGTTTATAAAAAAGAAAATTTATATAAAAAAGTAATTAAATTATAAAGGTAAAAATGGAAAGAAAAATTTGATCTTCCAAATCTTAATTATGGTGGTGGCGATGGTGTTGTCTGTACTCTTTCAAATATAATTACTTAAAAAAAAATTGACTAACAATGACCGTCAATAAAATTGAGAGAATGATGAAATTTGCTAAAATTATAAAGATAATGGATGAAATTATGTAAAAATTTTAAAGAGGGATGAAATCACAAAAATTATATAATTTAAAGGATGAAATTTGCCAATTTGCCATTAATGTAATTGAATGAGAATTATATAAAAGGTTTTGGTTCAGTATGGTAAGTATTGTTAAGAGGATAAATTTAAGGGTAAAATATTTTACTAACACCTTTAAAATTACGGAATCCAAGTTTAACACTTCAACTTTTTTTTGTTGCCCTAGCAACACTCAAACTTTCAAAACATCCAGATCTAGCACTTCCGTCCAGTTTAACCGTTAGGTCAAAATTTTTCTGTCAAGTCCCCTTTTCACTGTGTTGGGCATAGGTATTTTTGCCCTGCAGGCTTTTTTTTTTTTCCTTCCGTCTTCTTCTCTCTCTTCTTCTTTCTTCTTCTTCTCTCTCTCTTCTCTTTCTACTTCTTTTTTTTTTTCAAAATTTATATCTTTTTTCCAAAAATTTATATATTTTAAATTTATATCTTCTTCCAAAATTCACATTTCTTTTCAAAATTCAATTTTTTTATTTTTCAAAATTCAAATCTTTTTCCAAAATTTATATCTTTTAAATTTATATCTTCTTTCAAAATTCACATTTCCTTTCAAAATTTGATTTTTTTTTTATTTTCAAAATTCAAATCTTTTTCCAAAATTTATACTTTTTTTTTCCAAAATTTATATCTTTTAAATTTATATCTTCTTCAAAAATTCACATTTTGTGAAGAAAAATCATCACAACCTCAAATATTTTCCATTTTTCAATTTCCATGTTCATGTAAGCAAGAAAGAAGGGAAGATGTCACAAAGTTTAACACAAATACTGTAGAACCGAACATTAATAGCAATAATAATAATTCCAAGAAAAACTATGGAAAATTAAAATCCGGATTCACGCTGAAAAAGAAGAGTTTGAGTGCCATTTTATTGGACATATTTTTAAATATTATCTAATACGGTAATAACAATAAAATACACTAAAATACACTAAAAACTTATATTATTATCTTCCATTAAATTTTTTAAAAATAAAAATTATCTTTTATTAAATAAATGTTATATATATATATATATATATATTAATGTGCCTCCTATCAATGTGGGATATAAACTTTACCAAAATCATAGTTTGAAATCTCCAACTTCTTTCCTTGAAAGTGTTAAAAGAAAGGAATAAATTGTGTATTTATTGAACTTTTTCTAAAGTTTGGTTTGTGACTTCTATTTTTTATTTTATTTTTATTATTATTTTATTTATTTTTTTCCTTCAAATTTAAAAAAAATATATAATTGAAGGTTTATACGATACATATATATAAAGGGGTTAAAAGTTGAAGGTTAAAATTGAAATTAAAAAGATTTTGAAGAGTAAAAAATTAAATTTTGAAAAAATTCTAAAGACAGATAAAATAAAATTTTCCATATAAAATTATAGACAAAAGTTGTTTGGATTTGTGGACCATGCACTCTCTTAATTAGGTGTTTTTGTAATTTACTACATTAACTCTGTATTTGGCCGAGGATTTAGTTCGACAATTTTTTATTTTATTTTTTTTGGGGGCTTACGTTACAAGGTGTCTTGAAAATATTATAACTACAAGTGATACTTTTAAAACATGTTACTAATTTTTGTTCGAATCGAATGTTAATTTCGAGAGTTAAACTATAACTTTAAGTTTCAAACAATTACATACGTAAATGCACACAAGAACTTTTTACCTGTGCATCTATGCTTTGGGTTGAGTTTTGTATTTAACTAATACTTTATCTAACGCATAAAATATTCAAAAAGATCAATAAAAAGAAGTTTTATTTTTTTTTTTTTTTAAAAAATTATTTTGTTAAGTTATCAAATAAATAAAAATGGAAAATACTGTCATAATGTAATTACCTAAACAATTAATTTTACTTTGACTTTTCAAATATTATTCACATGGACCTAACAATATTTACTGTCTGTAAATTTAAAAAAAAAAGAAAAATATGTATTTTAACTAAATTGTAATCTAGATACATCTATAGATTTTATATATATATATATATATATATATATATATATATATATATATATATATATAAATGAGTTGTAATTTTATTCGAATAAATTTTTTGGCTGTTTTTACAAGCGTTACTTCTTTTTTTTTCCTTCCTTTTTTATTTGGGATTAGGCTTTTAACTCCGTCCATTGTGGTCCACCCTACAATTTCAACTAATTATCATACAATTATAATTTTCATGTTTGTATTAATTAATTAATTTACTCTCTTTTTTTTCTAGTATGCACTTAAAGATTGTTTAATAAATTATATTTAAATTCGGATAAAAAATAAATTTAAATATATATTTTAATTTGAATTCAAAATTTATATAATTAAACATTAATATTTTGACGAAAAGACATAATTCAAAATTCATTAAACCCGTTGATAACCTCTTCACTTAAGATTATAAGTTCGAGCCTATTTTGAAGAAATATTTCAATATATATATATATATATATATATATAAAATTATTGCTTATATTACTAGCTATATATTTTAAGATATAATAATGCTTATCTTCTCCGTGTCATAGGGAAAAAAAGGATACTCTTAAGCATTATTACAGCATCATTATCACTAATAACAACAATTCGTTAGTCGAAATAATAACTTAGTTTAATTTCTAGAATTCCATTGAATGAAGACATATACATATACATATATATATAAAAATTATATATAGTAGCATTATCACAAATTTCTATCCACTGGGGATTTCTTCCTACTTCGTCCAATAGGATTCAACCTTTCTTTTCATTATTTGCATTGCACTGTGAACTTTACAACCCCACACATACACACTTATACACAAACAAACAATATATATATATATATATATATATATATACATATAAATATACAAAGATTACCCCCAAAAAGAAAGTGGAACCCCAAAAAAAAAAAAACAAACCATTTGCGCTGTGTGCGTGTGTGAAAAAACTCTAGAGAAAGAGAGATACTCTTGTTTGCAACGGCTCCTCTCTTTTCCTTGCTACAGCGAAATTACCAACAGCTATCTGTAATCTTCTTTCATCATTCATTTCTTGTTTTGTGGGAAAGAATTGTAGGTATGAAGTCCATTTTCTCTTTTAAGGATGTATATGTATATGTATGTATGTATGTTTGTATGGAAGAAGTGGTGGAAATCACTCTGTTCTTGAAGAGCTTCACTTAGTTTTTTTTTTTCTCTGTATGTAAGCAGGTTGAAATGGGGGCTGGGCTGTTGTTGTTGTTGTTAAAATCTTCAATTTCTTTTTCTGGGTTTTTTCTTTGGAGTTGTCATTTTGCTTCTTTGTTTCAGGTGAATTTTTTTGATGGCTCTCTGTGCATTAATTACGTTCCCCGGGAGTTTGAACAAGGTTGTGGCTTCAGATTCTTTGAAGAACAACCTTTCTTGCTCGAATTGGCTATATGGGTCAGATCTACCTTCATCATTCCAATTCAGAAACAACCAGGTTTTGGAAAATTCTTTATCCTTTTGTTCCTTTCCTTTCTTTTCTTTTCTTCCCATTTTAGTCATTTTCACCACCATTCATGACTTTTTGAAAACTCAAAAATGTTTTCGAACTCATTATTTTGAGTCATAAATGTCTCCAACTTATAACTTTTGTGATCATAAATCATAAATTATGACTACTAAAAGAAAAAAGAAAGAAACAAAGAGATTTGGGGTGGACTAGTCGTGATGCGCCACTTGTATTGTCTGAGCATTATTTTTCTCTTTTTACCTCTTTGACTTTGTGCTTCTAAAGATTTTCATCTTGGTATGTTTGCTACTGGACAGGAAAACGCAAACCTTATATGAATTTTTTTCATATATGGATGGATGGGGGTGCGTCATTAATTTATTACTATGTTTGTTTTTTATGAAAAATGTAGTATATTTATTATGTTATATCTGGTCGTTTAGAATCTTAATATAGCAGTTTTTTTTGGCCTTATTGTTAGGGGGATCAATCAATATGCTTCTTTCTCAACAACTCTGTATGGGAAATCTTGAATGAAATTGTTTATTTGTTTTTAATGTTTGCTTTTGAAGGTTATTACCAAAAAGTTCAATGGTGTGCGGGCATCACACTCTGAAAATGGGGAGTATTTCTCGCAGAGACCACCGACTCCTCTTTTGGACACTATCAATTATCCAATTCATATGAAAAATCTTTCTACTAAGGTGGATTTCTGATCTACTCTTATGATATATATATATATTTGTTGTCCCCCAAAAAATAAACATAAAAAGTTCATATATATATTTGTCTGAAATTTTATATTTATGTTTGGTGCATCAGGAACTGAAACAACTTGCAGATGAAGTACGTTCAGACATCATTTTTAATGTTTCCAAAACCGGAGGCCATCTGGGTTCTAGTCTTGGTGTTGTTGAGCTCACTGTGGCTCTTCATTATGTCTTCAATTGTCCCCAAGATAGGATTCTTTGGGATGTTGGCCATCAGGTAATTAATGAGGAGTTGATAAAACTGAGAAATGTGGAGACTCTTATTTTGAATTGAGTTTCTGATAATTGGTTTCATTTTGTTTGTAGTCCTACCCTCATAAGATTTTGACTGGGAGAAGAGACAAGATGCCAACCATTCGACAGACAAATGGCCTATCTGGATTCACTAAACGCTCCGAAAGTGAATATGATTGCTTTGGTACTGGGCACAGTTCTACCACCATCTCTGCTGGCCTTGGTAATATTTCATATTGGATATATTTCAAATTTTTAAAGAACTAGTCTGTTTTGCATATACATATTGAATGATCAGATACTAGTAATAAATGCACCAGCTTTCCTGATTGAGGTTGCTATATATATCGTTTTGTTGTCTTGTCTCGGACAGGAATGGCTATGGGGAGAGACCTGAAAGGGAGAAAAAACAATGTTATTGCAGTCATTGGCGATGGAGCCATGACAGCGGGTCAGGCTTATGAAGCCATGAACAATGCTGGCTATCTTGATTCAGATATGATTGTCATTCTAAATGACAATAAACAAGTCTCCTTGCCAACTGCAACGTTGGATGGTCCTGCTCCTCCGGTTGGAGCACTGAGCAGTGCTTTGAGCAGGTTGCAATCCAATAGGCCTCTTAGAGAACTAAGAGAAGTTGCAAAGGTGTGATCACTTGGATTGGACTAAATATTTTTTGAAAAAGTTTCCACTCTGATAACATAAAAATGCTGAGCATTTTCTCGTTTCAATTGCGAACTACAGGGGGTTACCAAGCAGATAGGTGGACAAGTGCATGAGATTGCAGCTAAAGTCGATGAATATGCTCGTGGATTGATTAGTGGTTCTGGATCAACACTGTTTGAAGAGCTTGGGTTCTACTATATTGGTCCAGTCGATGGCCACAGCATTGATGATCTTGTTGCCATTCTTGAAGAAGTTAAGAGCACTAGAACAACAGGCCCGGTGCTAATCCATGTTATCACTGAGAAGGGAAGGGGGTATCCATATGCTGAAAAAGCAGCAGACAAGTATCATGGTAATATACTATAGTCTTGAGTATTGTAATTCATCATCTGGAATTAAGTTTGATATATGTGTTTCTCTACGCAGGAGTTGTCAAATTTGATCCGGCAACAGGAAAGCAATTCAAATCCAGTGCCAAAACTCAATCTTATACTACATATTTTGCGGATGCTCTGATTGCTGAAGCAGAAGTAGATAAAAACATTGTTGCTATTCATGCAGCAATGGGTGGTGGGACAGGGATGAACCTTTTCCTACGTCGTTTTCCAAAACGATGTTTTGATGTTGGAATAGCCGAGCAGCATGCTGTTACTTTTGCTGCAGGATTAGCATGTGAAGGCTTGAAACCATTTGTTGCCATTTACTCTTCTTTCATGCAAAGGGCTTACGACCAGGCAAGCCTGAAAACATTTTTGGAACATTTTTTTCGTTGAATTTTAAATTTTTTTTACTGATATATGCAAAACAACCTTGGTAACAAATTGAGATTGATTTCCTTATGCAGGTAGTTCATGATGTGGACCTGCAGAAACTGCCTGTTCGCTTTGCAATGGACAGGGCTGGACTGGTTGGTGCAGATGGTCCTACACATAGTGGCTCTTTTGATATCACATTTATGTCATGCCTCCCAAACATGGTAGTGATGGCTCCTTCTGATGAAGCCGAGTTATGTCACATGGTTGCTACTGCAGCTGCCATAGATGATAGGCCTAGCTGCTTTCGTTACCCTCGTGGAAATGGGATTGGCGTTGAGCTGCCACCCGGAAACAAAGGCATTCCTCTCGAGGTATATATATATGATTGATCAGTCATTTTTAATTTAGTATGCAGAACATAATAGACGTAGAGATTTAAAGTAATGCTGATGCAAAATTTGCAGGTTGGAAAAGGACGGATACTGATCGAGGGAGAGAGAGTGGCACTGTTGGGCTTTGGATCAGCTGTTCAAAACTGTTTGGCTGCAGCTGCTATATTAGAAACTCGTGGAATACGGTCAACAGTTGCAGATGCTCGCTTCTGCAAGCCGCTGGATTATGGTCTTGTCCGCAGGCTGGCAAAGTCTCATGAGGTCCTGATCACTGTTGAAGAAGGATCAATTGGTGGCTTTGGTTCTCATGTTGCTCAGTTCATTGCCCTAGATGGACTTCTTGATAACAATTTGAAGGTATATATATATGTATTCATGCATGCATGCATGCATCCTTCAGCTTCCGCTTTCTTGCTATATGTTAAACTTATGATCTTGTGTAGTATTCACAATTCATTTATCATTGCTTCCTTTTCCCATACTAATATAAGCTGTAAAACTACTGCAGTGGAGGCCATTGGTACTACCAGATAGATACATAGAGCATGGATCACCAGCTGATCAACTGGAAGAAGCTGGTCTAACTCCATCTCATATTGCAGCAACTGTTTTCAACATTCTTGGACAAACCAGAGAGGCTTTGGAAGTCATGACCTAAAAAAATCAGGGGGAGGGGGGGGGTTTGTTCTTTTTATCTCTATCTTTCACAATTCATGTGTACAAATAGATAGTGATCTGTTGCCTCTTTGGGTAGACAAAAAAAAGAAAGAAAGAAAGAAAAAGAAAAAAGAAAAATCTAGTGTTTAGACATTTTTCTCTCCAATATATATATATATGTATACTGCTGGAAAAAAGAAACAAAAGTCATGATTTCAAGAATCTCATGTGACTTAAATTTGACATATATATAGAATTGAATAGCTTCTTTTCATATATGTTGTTTGATTTCCTTGTTTTCTTCTCTTCTTTCATGCAAATTCTGGGGTTGTTTAATTGGTGAATACATGGATTAGAGACAAATTGCTGCACAATGCTTTAAGTTGATAGCAATTTATTACAAATATATATATATACAATTTTTTACACTCATACATATATATATATATCTCTATTTACCAAAAAAAAAAAAAAACCATATATATATCTCTATATATACATTTAAAACAATATAGTTTTAATAAAACATGGACCCTTTATTTTTTTTTTTTTTAAAAAGAAAAATTATTATATTAAAATATACACAGACAATATCATTAAAATTTTTGATTTTTTTTTTTAATAATATATTTTAAACTATGTAAAAGTTAAATGTAAAATATTCATAACTTTGGATACTGATAATTAAAAGAAAGATGATAATATATATATATATATTTTTTGACCCGGTATCATTATCAACTAATTTGATGGGAGAGATTTATAAGAGAAGGCTCCAAAACTATAAATATAGTTATAATTGTAGTATAAAGTCATCCCTAGTATGTGTCGAATTCAGGTTAGATAGTCAAGTGAGAGAAGCTAAACCAAATAGACTATTACTTTTTCATATATATATATATATATATATATATATATTATTATATATGATAAAAGTCAAATGGTAAGCCATGATATATAACATAGAAATAGGAAAAAAAGGCAGGATTTATTAGTATAGTGGCATTTTCTTTTAGAGGTCAACGGTAACAACCACTTTCCCCCAACCTTATTGTGCCACGTAGTTGAACTAACGACCACTTAAGCATTCGAAGTTCAAACTATTTTAAACGACAAAGTATGATGATAACGTGTAAAACAACATATGCATTTTTGACATTATTTTATTATTCTTGATTGCAATAGATAAGATAAGCATACATGTTTAGTACGAGGTGATGGTGATAGTGGCTATACTATCCTATATTAAATATTGTTAATTCCTCATTTTCACACACACACATATATATATATATATATATATTCACTTTTTAGATACGGTCAAACTTATTTAAAATAATTGTTCCAGTCAAATAATTTTTTTTTCATTAAACACAAGGTGTTTTAATCCCAAACTAGGAGAGAATATCTTTAAACTAAATCTATATTTAGACTAATCCTTATCCGAATCGGGTTGATCTTTTATAGGAGAAAACTTTGGTCCTAAATTTTAAATAATTGCATACATGAGTAAATGTTTGAATCCCTAGACAAATAAATTCCTTATATAAAAATAAATTCCTTACACGCCTTGAAATAGAAATTTTGTTTGGTTATGATATATTAATTGTCCACTTGAAACCTACATTCTAGTTAATGATATATTATATTGTCTTAAACGGGTAACAAATTTCAATAATAAATTACACATATAACATATTTCAATAGTAAATTAGATGAAAAAACAATTATATTACCTATTGTATTAGAAATTCATAGATTTTCTATCATCTCATTTTAAGAATTAAAAGTTATGTTCGATTAAGATGCTTTAACTGCATGCATGCATATATTATTGCACTTTCACTAGATACTTACAATATCTATATTATCTTATTATTCATCAGTAAAATTGTACGTAATTCTCATATTAAACATATAACAAATTTTGACAATAAACTCATATGAGCAAAATAACTATGGGCACGAGATGTTTTAGATTGTTCTCAAAACTGAGAAGACAATTTTAAACAATCTACATCCGGACATATATATATATGTGTTTATATATATATATATTACCTACTCTAATCCATTAGAAATCACATATTTTTCAATTATCTGGAAAATATATTGGAAAGAAAGGTCAAACAAGAAGATTGGTATGGATTTGTAGGAGTCGATGAAAGCTCAATTATGTGAAAATGAAACCTTAATGAATGATGTTTTTCTAACAAAAAAAGAAAAAAGAAACACAATCCTATTATAGGTTAGAAGATTCATAATCTGAAAATGAAAGGTAGGGAAAACACAATTCTATTATCCCAATTTTCAATGGAAAAAAAAAAAACATGTATGGAAAATGAAAATGATCTTTTACCTTGCTGCCCTTAACTTGATAATTATTTTCATTTCTTGTTTTATGAGATTAATATTAATTATTATTTATTTTTATTAATTAAAAAAATAAAACAAAACACAAAAAGAGATATCCCGAGTTGTTGGTGTAAGCAACATTGCCCACTAGATTATGGCAGCACTTAGCATACCTGCTCTTACACCAACTTTTACAACCCGGGCTCATTAGCCCGTGATATAATTATGGGCTCAATTACCACTCATAATCAACTACTTGGTATTATCCTCACTAATCAATAGAAATATCTCAAGTTAACTATAAATGCCTAAATCTATTATTATATATCATTATATATTTATATATATTTTCGATGTGGAACATGATATTACAGTTCCACAACGCTTATGTCTCGTCACAACATTAATGTGCACTAAACTTTCGGAGGTGGGCAAAGCATAATAACGTGAGTGGGTTTTGCACTTTCATTCCCTTTCTCCGCATTATCCCCTTTTTTAGTTCTTTGTTTTGGAATATTATGATTAATTTACCCCAAAAATGTTTTCTTTTTGTATTCCTTCCGATCAAAAAGTCATAAGAGGGAATGAGAAAAGAGAAACATTTTTGCTGATGTATTTCTTCTATATATATAGATTTCCCATAATAATGGAGAAAAGTAAGTGGAACTTGGTGACTATATGCTACTGCTGGCATATTCTGATTATCTCTAACGATAATAATAATTAAAATTAACTTTAATATAGATAAAATATAATATATATATATATATATATTATATTATATTGTATGAGTCATCGAACATATATGTATATATATATATTTGGTGATTAACATGAGGTGTGATGTTATCTAAGGTAGTTGGTTCTTTTATATTCTTCTAAAGACAAAGATATGCCCAATGTAAGGTGCGCTAATTCATTTCACAGTGTGTATGTATATATATATATATATATATATATATTAATTTATGTATGTAATAATTTATATATTATATATTAATTAAGTTTAAAATTCAAATTCTTTTTCTTTAACTTATATTATAATTTTATTTCAATTGCATATATCTATTTAAATTATTATTATGATTAAACAATTCTAGTGTTCAAATAGATAATGTTGGAAGAGTTAAAAAATTATTTAAATTGTTTATATTAATTAATTGAGAATATTTTAATTGTTAATTGTAGATATTAAAATATATTTTCTTCAATTTGAGTAGGATCAATAATCACAACTAATGTTTTTAATCATTTTCTCCTTCGAATTATTTATATAAAATTTTGAACTATTAAATGACTCGATAATTTTATAATATTAATTTATTAGTTAGTACAAATGCATATTTTGTATATATATACACAGAATATTTATACTGAAAAAATATTATTTTAAGGAAAAAAATAAATACTGTAAAAATTTCTTAGATTAAATACAATAATAATCAAATAATTTTTATATTACTTATTTTGAGTTCTAATTACAATTAGAATTTATACATACATAAAATTCAAATTTAATGGATAAATAAAATAAGAAAAAAAAAAACTACTAATAATAATTATTATTTTATATAAAAATTATATATATTGACAAAACTATATATAAAAAAATACATTCTCTATATAAAAATAAAATATTACATATATATATATTTAATGTAATTTTTTGTATCTTTCCACATAAAGAGGGTAAAGGCTTTCTTAGGCTAAAGAAAAAAACGCTTATGATATATATTTTCCCTTAAATTTGAAAAAAATTTCAACATCTAAAATTGAGTAAAAGTAATCAACAAATCCTACATATTGGAATTCATCAAAAAAAAAAAAAAAAAAGAAAAAGAAAAAGAAAAAGAAAAAGTCCTACATATTTGAAGATTTTAATAATTTTAAAATATTTATAATATTTGTAGTAAATTATTAATTTTTTATAAAAATAATTCTCAAAATTGAAGTTTTTTATTCTTCTCAAAAAAAAATTATTTTTATTTTAAATTTTTAAATAGTTATAGTAATTATTATATTCTAAAATCTTTTAAAGCGTAATATAATATTTGTTATGTAAATGTCATGTTTTGCTCTAAAATATTGACTTATATATAAAATATATGATGTCTTCTATGTGTTATATATATTATAAACATGTTAATTAATGTAAATAATTTTTATTTTAAAAAAAAAAAAGAAAAATTATGAAAAATACTGACACTAACATTATTTGATAAGTATTGAAAATTAATAGTATCAATGAAATTTGTATTTTTAAAAAATAATAACAACAAGAATTAATAATAATAATTATTAATATATTTAATTGGTTAAGCAGTAGAGTAGTGAATAAATAATTATAAAAGAAAGGAGCGGAAGAAAATCTAAAATAAGTACAATTGAAAAACGCATAATAAACATTCATAATATAAAGCTAATCATGTGTTGATGACTCTCCCAAATGAGAAGAGTGGAGAGCATATTATCATATTTCAATCATTGTCTGATATATTAAATTTTAATCATTTATAGTCCCTACTTAGTTATAAATTTTATTTGATAAAAATATTAATTTATTTTTAAGTTAGAATGTTATTGAATATTTTTTTTTTAAGATTAAATGCGTTAAATATTTTTAATTTAAAAATAAATATTTTTTTTAAAATTTTTTTTTAGTATTTAACCTTCTCATCTTAAAATATCTAATAATTTATAATCTGTGTAGAACATAAAATATCAATTTACTAGAAATTTTTTATATTTCACTCTTTTCTCTTAAAATATTTTCTCTAGATATGTCAAAAATGTAAACAATACTAAAATTACAATAAATAGATCAAATATTAAAACAAAAAATGAAAAAAAAAATAATAGTGAGATAAATTTTCATATATATATTTTTTTACACATTATTTTTTATTTGAAAAAATTATATATATATATATATATTTCAAAATAAATAACTATTTCCGGTCCCACTTGGTCTTCTACAGGAAGCCCATTCAATCCTAGCAGGTTTCTGAAGAAGATCAGTTGGGCTCTACTGAGTTTCCTTCAAGAGGCCCGTTTCAGGAGACCCGATTGGTATTCAGATGATATTCCTAGGAGTATATGCTTTTCAAATAAAAGCTCAAACTTCTTTATTTCAAATTTTGCCCTAGAAACCAACTTCATTTTCTATTGTCATCTTCTTCAAGAATCATCCATTTTAAAATTGAAAAATCCTTAATCTTTTTAGTTAAAATACATAATTTTAACTTAGTTAAGTCATCCCGAATACTTATATATAAGTTATATTACATATACAAATTATAATTATATAAAGGATAGTGTTGTGGTGCAATCCATCAAAGTATTGCATCCAATACAACTATGGACCAAACCAATAAATGAATGACAAATGGATTTTGGTAACCTGCAATAGAAGATTAACAAGTTAAAGGGGATGTGACATGCTCTATGCTTGACATGTTATCAAAAATTACCTATTCAATAGGTTACCAATAAGTTTTGACAAAATAAAATAATAATATTATATTGTAATAGTAATTTTTAACCATTTTATGGTAAGTTTGATACAAAAATGGTAAGCATTTTTTGAACAAAACTTACATTTTTGCCATGAACCTTACTATTGATAAACATTTTACCATTTTTTGAACAAAATTTACCACGTTTTCCATGAACCTTACTATTGATAAACATCTTACCATTTTTTGAACAAAACTTACCATTTTTGCCATGAACCTTACTATTGATAAGCATCTTACCATTTTTTGAACAAAATTTACCATGTTTTCCATAAACCTTACTATTGATAAACATCTTACCATTTTTTGAACAAAACTTACCATTTTTGCCATGAACCTTACTATTGATAAACATCTTACCATTTTTTGAACAAAACTTACCATTTTTTCCATAAACCTTACTATTGATAAGCATCTTACCATTTTTTGAACAAAACTTACCATTTTTGCCATGAACCTTACTATTGATAAGCATCTTACCATTTTTTGAACAAAATTTACCATGTTTTCCATGAACCTTACTATTGATAAGCATCTTACCATTTTTTGAACAAAACTTACCATTTTTGCCATGAACCTTACTATTGATAAACATCTTACCATTTTTTGAACAAAACTTACCATTTTTTCATGAACCTTACTATTGATAAACATCTTACCATTTTTTGAACAAAACTTACCATTTTTGCCATGAACCTTACTATTGATAAACATCTTACCATTTTTTGAACAAAATTTACCATGTTTTCCATTAACCTTACTATTGATAAGCATCTTACCATTTTTTGAACAAAACTTACCATTTTTTGCCATGAACCTTACTATTGATAAGCATCTTACCATTTTTTGAACAAAACTTACCATTTTTTCCATCAACCTTACTATTGATAAACATCTTACCATTTTTTGAACAAAACTTACCATTTTTGCCATGAACCTTACTATTGATAAACATCTTACCATTTTTTGAACAAAATTTACCATGTTTTCCATGAACCTTACTATTGATAAGCATCTTACCATTTTTTGAACAAAACTTACCATTTTTGCCATGAACCTTACTATTGATAAACATCTTACCATTTTTTGAACAAAACTTACCATTTTTCCCATGAACCTTACTATTGATAAGCATCTTACCATTTTTTGAACAAAACTTACCATTTTTGCCATGAACCTTACTATTGATAAACATCTTACCATTTTTTGAACAAAACTTACCATTTTTTCCATGAACCTTACTATTGATAAGCATCTTACCATTTTTTGAACAAAACTTACCATTTTTGCCATGAACCTTACTATTGATAAACATCTTACCATTTTTTGAACAAAACTTACCATTTTTCACATGAACCTTACTATTGATAAGCATCTTACCATTTTTTGAACAAAACTTACCATTTTTGCCATGAACCTTACTATTGATAAACATCTTACCATTTTTTGAACAAAACTTACCATTTTTCACATGAACCTTACTATTGATAAGCATCATACCATTTTTTGAACAAAACTTACCATTTTTGCCATGAACCTTACTATTGATAAACATCTTACCATTTTTTGAACAAAACTTACCATGTTTTCCATGAACCTTACTATTGATAAGCATCTTACCATTTTTTGAACAAAACTTACCATTTTTGCCATGAACCTTACTATTGATAAGCATCTTACCATTTTTTGAACAAAACTTACCATTTTTTCCATTAACCTTACTATTGATAAGCATCTTACCATTTTTTGAACAAAACTTACCATTTTTGCCATTAACCTTACTATTGATAAACATCTTACCATTTTTTGAACAAAATTTACCATGTTTTCCATGAACCTTACTATTGATAAGCATCTTACCATTTTTTGAACAAAACTTACCATTTTTCACATGAACCTTACTATTGATAAGCATCTTACCATCTTTTGAACAAAACTTACCATTTTTGCCATGAACCTTACTATTGATAAACATCTTACCATTTTTTGAACAAAACTTACCATTTTTTCCATGAACCTTACTATTGATAAGCATCTTACCATTTTTTGAACAAAACTTACCATTTTTGCCATGAACCTTACTATTGATAAACATCTTACCATTTTTTGAACAAAACTTACCATTTTTTCCATGAACCTTACTATTGATAAGCATCTTACCATTTTTTGAACAAAACTTACCATTTTTGCCATGAACCTTACTATTGATAAGCATATTACCATTTTGTGAACAAAACTTATCTTTTTTTCCATGAACCTTACTATTGATAAGCATCTTACCATTTTTTGAACAAAACTTACCATTTTTGCCATGAACCTTACTATTGATAAACATCTTACCATTTTTTGAACAAAACTTACCATTTTTTCCATGAACCTTACTATTGATAAACATCTTACCATTTTTTGAACAAAACTTACCATTTTTTCCATGAACCTTACTATTGATAAGCATCTTACCATTTTTTGAACAAAACTTACCATTTTTGCCACGAACCTTACTATTGATAAACATCTTACCATTTTTTGAACAAAACTTACCATTTTTCACATGAACCTTACTATTGATAAGCATCTTACCATTTTTTGAACAAAACTTACCATTTTTGCCATGAACCTTACTATTGATAAGCATCTTACCATTTTTTGGAACAAAACTTACCATTTTTGCCATGAACCTTACTATTGATAAACATCTTACCATTTTTTGAACAAAACTTACCATTTTTCTTTTGAACAAAACTATCATTCCATGAACCTTACTATTGATAAACATCTTACCATTTTTTGAACGAAACTTACCATTTTTGTCATGAACCTTACTATTGATAAACATCTTACCATTTTTTGAACAAAACTTACCATTTTTGCCATGAACCTTACTATTGATAAACATCTTACCATTTTTTGAACAAAATTTACCATGTTTTCCATGAACCTTACTATTGATAAGCATCTTACCATTTTTTGCCATGAACCTTACTATTGATAACATCTTACCATTTTTTGAACAAAACTTACCATTTTTGCCATGAACCTTACTATTGATAAGCATCTTACCATTTTTTGAACAAAACTTACCATTTTTTCCATGAACCTTACTATTGATAAACATCTTACCATTTTTGTCATTAACCTTACTATTGATAAGCATCTTACCATTTTTTGAACAAAACTTACCATTTTTTCCATGAACCTTACTATTGATAAGTATCTTACCATTTTTTGAACAAAACTTACCATTTTTGCCATGAACCTTACTATTGATAAACATCTTACCATTTTTTGAACAAAACTTACCATTTTTCACATGAACCTTACTATTGATAAGCATCATACCATTTTTTGAACAAAACTTACCATTTTTTCCATGAACCTTACTATTGATAAACATCTTACCATTTTTTGAACAAAATTTACCATGTTTTCCATGAACCTTACTATTGATAAGCATCTTACCATTTTTTGAACAAAACTTACCATTTTTTGCTATGAACCTACTATTGATAAGCATCTTACCTTTTTTTGAACAAAACTTATCATTTTTGCCATGAACCTTACTATTGATAAACATCTTACCATTTTTTGAACAAAACTTACCATTTTTACCATGAACCTTACTATTGATAAGCATCTTACCATTTTTTGAACAAAACTTACCATTTTTGCCATGAACCTTACTATTGATAAACATCTTACCATTTTTTGAACAAAACTTACCATTTTTTCCATGAACCTTACTATTGATAAGCATCTTACCATTTTTTGAACAAAACTTACCATTTTTCACATGAACCTTACTATTGATAAGCATCTTACCATTTTTTGAACAAAACTTACCATTTTTGCCATGAACCTTACTATTGATAAGTATCTTACCATTTTTTGAACGAAACTTACCATTTTTGTCATGAACCTTACTATTGATAAACATCTTACCATTTTTTGAATAAAATTTACCATGTTTTCCATGAACCTTACTATTGATAAGAATCTTACCATTTTTGCCATGAACCTTACTATTGATAACATCTTACCATTCTTTGAACAAAACTTATCATTTTTTCCATGAACCTTACTATTGATAAACATCTTACCATTTTTTGAACAAAACTTACTATTTTTACCATGAATCTTACTATTGATAAGCATCTTACCATTTTTTGAACAAAACTTGCCATTTTTGCTATGAACCTTACTATTGATAAGCATCTTACCATTTTTTGAACAAAACTTATCATTTTTTCCATGAACCTTACAATTGATAAGCATCTTACCATTTTTTGAACAAAACTTACCATTTTTTCCATGAACCTTACTATTGATAAACATCTTACCATTTTTTGAACAAAACTTACCATTTTTCACATGAACCTTACTATTGATAAGCATCTTACCATTTTTTGAACCAAACTTACCATTTTTGCCATGAACCTTACCATTGATAAGCATCTTACCATTTTTTGAACAAAACTTACCATTTTTTCCATGAACCTTACCATTGATATGAACCTTGCCATTTTTTGAACAAAACTTACCATATTTCCATGAACCTTACCATTTTTTGAACAAAATTTACCATTTTTTCCATAAACCGTACCATTGATATGAACCTTACCTTTTTTGAACAAAACTTACCATTTTTGCCATGAACCTTACCATTGATAAGCATCTTACCATTTTTTAAACAAAACTTACCATTTTTGCCATGAACCTTACTATTGATATGAACCTTACTATGGATAAGCATCTTACCATTTTTTGAATAAAACTTAGCATTTTTTAATGTCATTTTTTTTTCGTTTTTGAAGTTATTGATATATATAGTAAATATCTTATAAAATTATTTTTAATAAAGAGAATAATGAATAACTTAATTTATTTTTATGTTACAGATAATTTTAAATAGGCAAATTGACAAATTTTATCCTTAACTTATATAATTTTTGCGATTTCATCCTTTTTAAAATTGTTGGATAATTTCATCCTTATCTTTATAATTTTGGCAAATTTTATCGTTCCGTTAATTTTATTAATGGTCAACAGTTAATCAACGTTTATATTTAATAAAAATAATTATCTCAAAGGGTAAAAATGTCAATTCACTTTAAAAAAACTAAATTCCATACTTTTCCCCAATTCCGCCATCTTCCTCCTCCCGCATGCAAACAGTGAAGGTATGCTCTTTATATATATATATGGTATGCACATTCCATCTGAAGTTTAGAGTATTAGATTTCTAATACTTCAATAGAGATATGAAGGTTGGATTCTATAACAAATTGGAAAGTGAACTTCAAGGTCAGCAGAATACTTATTATGTAGGTGGACTTGTGGCATTTGAACTAACAGAGAGAAATTCATCCTATGCAATGGCACTTGTTCGGAAACACTTTGCTAATGCTGATCCAATTCCAAGGTTCCCATATGTTAAGGTACACAAAATTGCAGAAACTAAAATTTCAACAGATAGAAAAAGGAGTTTATCAATGTGTCTCATTCTTTGGAGACTTCTATTTGTTGCGGAGATTATTCCCACTGTATTCATATGGTCAAAAGAAGAAACCCCAGCCACTAGATGGAAGGAGGAGGAAGAAGGTGAAAGAACCGGAAGGAAGGAGGAGGAAGATGGTGGAAAGGGAGGGAAGCGTATAGAATTGTGGAAAAGTAAGGAATTTAGTTTTTTTAAGTGAATTGACATTTTTACCCTTTGAAATAATTATTTTTATTAAACATAAACGTTGATTAATTGTTGACTATTAATAAAATTAACAGAATGGTGAAATTTGCCAAAATTATAAAGATAAATGATGAAATTATCCAAAAATTTTAAAAAATGATGAAATCATAAAAATTATATAAGTTAGGATGCAATTTGCCAATTTGCCATTTTAAATAAATTTATTTTTTTTATTTTATTATAACTTTAAAAATTATTTCAACATCTAAAATTGAGTAAAAGTAATCAACAAGTACTACATATTTGAAAATTTTAATAATTTAAAAATATTTTTAATATTTGTAGTAAAGTATTAACTTTTTATAAAAAAAAACTCAAAATTTTAGATAATTTTATTTTTATTTTTAAATTATAAATAGTTATAGTAATTATTGAATTCTAAGATTTTTTAAAAAGTAATATAATATTTATTATATAAATGTCATGTTATGCACTAAAATATTAACTTATATAGGAAAATAATACATTATATATAAAAAATATCTGATGCCTCCTCTTTTATTTATATATATATATATATAATATGTATGAAAAATGCTGACACTATAATTATTTGATAAGTCATGAAAATTAATAGTATCAATGAAATTGTGTTTAAAAAAAAAACTCAAAAACAATAAATAATAATTTTATTAATATTTTTTAACTCGTTAAGCAATAGTGTAGTGAATGAATAATAATAAAAGAAATGAGAGTGAAATCAAATTTTTAGATTTCAATTCAACTCTGATTCCTAGTATATATATATTACTTCTAATAATTACAATCTCTATAAATGTTATTTAATAAAATAATTATATAATTATTAAATATCTTTATAACGAGAGCCTAAATATTAGAGAGAAATTTATTTGGACAATAAAAATATAACTTCAAATTATAAGAGAATTTGATTAAATTGTGAAACATATTATTACTTTCAATAATCCTTACAAGATAATGATGTAAAAAAAAATAATCTTTATAATATCTCCTACAAGATAATAATAATATCTTTTGCATCAAATAAATAATCTTAACTTTATTTTTGTGGTAAATTATTTGCAAATTAAGTTTTTTAATTTCTAATTGTTTAATTATTATTTTTATTATTTTTTTGGGGGAAATTAAAGTACTAAATAAATAATTCCAAGCGGAAGTCAAATAAATTTTTGCAAAATAAAGAACTTTATTTAGAGATACATAATTGAAGACTTTTGCTTTTTATTTTGATGAATTAATTAATAATTACCTTTCTTATTATTGTCATAACGGTAATATATTTTATATTTTTTAAAAGTTATGAATTTAAATGTGATGTATTTAACCCTTTAAATTACTCGAGGTACATTTGTAGAAAACTCCTTATCGAGAGTCTATGTACCCCCAAGATTAGTCGCGGTACGTGTTCTCAATTGGACCTGGCTCGGATACTTGGTGCAAATCTAAAAAAAAAATGTGATTATTTTTTTAAAAAATTCAAATAAAAGTTAAAATTTTTTACATATAGCCTCCTAATTAAGTTTGTGTGAATAGATTCTTTTGATGTTATGAAGGTTATTCTAAGTGGGGAAGGAAATTAAAAGAACACCAATGACTAGGAAAACAAGATATGTAAAGCCTTTATAAGGCTCAAACATTAAAAAAAAAGGATTGCATGCCTTTCCGATGTGGGACTATAAAACTTTATGCATGGAGAGTGAAAGGAAAATATGTCATGTGGATAAAGTCAAAATTAAATATGATTTTGACTTGGTCAGGGCGAAGCGTTTGATCGGACTTGGTTAGAACGAAGCATTGGATCAATCGAAGTCTTGAAGTTGCACGACCTCTGAAAACTCCGAAGAGAAGAAAAGCCAAGTTTCTAGACGAAGCGTTTGGTCATACGACTTGCAAGAGTTCCGAAGAGAAACACCGAACGTCTAATCGAAGCAGTGAAGCCGAGCAATGACCGGAAGCTCCGAGCCGAGTGCAACGATGCTAAACCAAATTTATGACCAAAAGGAATATTCTAAGTATATTCTGCCCACTAATTTCTTATTTAAATATAATAAGAAGGAAAGTGGCGGGACCCACGGTCTGTAGTCAACTTCTATAAGAAACCGTGAGATTGGACATCCGAAAAGGCTATGATGATAGCATTTTGGCTTGTGCAGAAGGATAAGGTAGATAAGTAATCATTTCTTTTCATACTCCCACCCACTAATAAGGAAGTTTGCCTATATAAGGAAAACTTCCTTATCAATGGAGGGATCTTTTTTCTTCTTTTGGATCCTTATACAAAATTTACCATAGAAAGACAAATTTTTTCTCTCTCTTCTTTAATATTTTATCCGTTGGTTGATGTACATTCAAAGCAAGACCCTTATCACTATTTTTTCTCCTTGATCGGAATTTATCTTAGTTTATGAACTGGGGTTTATTCTGATTTTCTTTAGATCTTTCGACTAATTTGATCGTCGGAGGCTTCTAACGGAGAAATACCTCCTTTGGGACGTTTTGCGGGGTTAAACCGTGAAGGACATTTCCACAGCTCAACGACATCTTCCATTTCCACTGTAACTTCATCCTAGTTGTCAAAATTCTCATACATTTGTTGACTGATCAAATTTTTGCATTATCAGTTTGGTTCCGTTACCGGGAAATACATTAGATTCTCTTTTACCGAATTTTTTGTTGCTTCACTATTATAAAAGCTATCATAGATATTCTTAAAGTTGGTCCTTTCTTCCCTTTGAAAGAAATTTCTATATTTCCCAAATAATATTCTTCTTATACACAAAAAAACAAATGTCTTCCAACTCTGAAGATAGACATCCGAGGAGGCAGTCCTCAAGGCCATCAAGCTCACGTCCAACCGAACGTAGACATGACACGCCTACTGTTCCGGAAACACCCGGACAGAGACGTTCAGTCGTAGAACGAATTGGACAACATGAGCCACAACCTTCTGTCCGTACACAAGACCTGCGTGAGCACCTCAATATATGGCAGACCTCGAGTTTGAGGGAAGGTGGACAGCACAAGGCGAGAGCCTGAAGTAGCCGAGCCCAACCCCGATGAGGAGCTGGAGAGACTACGTGCAGAAGTAGCGAGGCTCACTCAAGAATAAGAGTTGGCCAAAAAATGGTTGAAGCTCCGGGCAGAGTTTCGTGAACATGGCCAAGATCTACCTCCACCAGCTTTCCTTGTAGACGACTACGCACAACCTTCAAATATAAGGCCTGAGCCGTCCAGGAGCATTCAGACAAGAGAAAATCTGGAAAGGCCACCACCTTCCAGAAACCCTAGACCTACTTCACGGGCTGAAAGATCGTCGGTGAAGTAGGAGAAAGTCATCACTCTTCTCGTCCTCAACAGGACAAAGGAACACATAAGAGGACTCGAAACAACCGATCTCCCGATCGGACTAGGAGAAAGTCGCCTGAACCGATGCGACGCACATCCTTCCGGAAGAAATCACGGTCGATAGAAATTGGACCATTTGCAAAATGGATCCGGGATGTGGCTCCCAACACTTCTCTTAAAATTCCACAATTTGTGCTTTATTCTGGACACACCGGACCACTTGAACACATGTGCAGGTACAAGTCCGCCATGGGACTGGTGACCAACGACGAAGCGGTACTTTGCAAAGATTTTCCCAAAGCACACTGTCGGACAAAGCTCTAACCTGGTTCACCTCATTGCGTCCAAGTTCCATTGATTCATGGTCAACCTTGGAAAAACAATTTTTGGATAAATTCAGCACGACTGGATCTATACAAAAAACCAGGGGAGATCTTGCCAACATAAAGCAACGAGAAGGCGAAACCCTCTTAGCATATCTTGAAAGGTTTAAGAAAACCTACGAAGAAATCGAGGGATTGAGTCAAGATACGGTCATTACATGCTTCGAGGGAGGGTTCAGGTCCAGGATGTTATACACGGAGCTACAGCTAAGGAAGCCACGAACTATCGGAGAAATGTTCAACATGGCATGGCAAATCGCTCTTGCCGAAGAAAGTGCACAAGAAGCTCCCTCAAAAGGCAATGAGAAGGTGGGCGAAGTGTTGACAAAAAAGGAGCAGGCGACTGGTTTCGAGAAAAAGAAAGGCTTTAGTCCCAGCAAAAATAAAGGGACAAATACTTTTACTCCACTGAGAGTAACGAAAGAAAGCCTTATCTCGGTTATTAAAGAAAAGCATGGGGTCGGCGACCCAGTACCGCTGAACCCTCATACATTGGCCACCCGTGATAGGTCGAAGTACTGTGCTTTCCATAAAGATTATGGCCATGTGACCGAAAACTGCATACAACTGAAAAGGGCGATCGAGAAGTTGATTCGCGAAGGGAATTTGAGAGAATACATCGTAGGAAGGCCGACTGAAGAGCCGAGGCAAAATAATGAGAGAATAATCAATGTGATCAATGTCGAAATACCGTCGTTGACACAGATTATGAGACAGATTCACCTGTTGAAGAAAGAATACTTAATTCCTGAATATGAATATGAAGAAAAAGAAACGATCACCTTTTCGAGAACAGAATTGGCCCCGACAATCGAGCGAAAGACCAGTCCCATGGCGATTGATGCCCTAATGACAAAAGAAGGCATGGAAAATTGCAGGGTAAGGAGAATTCTCATTGACACTGGGGCAACAAGAAATATCATGTACCATAAGTGCTTCAAAGAGATGAGACTTAATGATCATCAGCTCAAGCCAAGTTCGATGGTCCTAGAAGGAATCACACAACACAAGATCCTTGTGAAGGGAACTATCAAACTGGACATCACCATGGGAACCGGAGAAAAGACGAGGATGGAGAAGGTAAAATTTTACGTAGTTGATATCGATTCCAGCTACAATGCAATACTTGGAATCCCATCCCTCGCAGCATTCGACCTAGTGATCTCCATATCACATCAACAGGTCAAATTTCCTACAAGAAATGGAGTAGGGCTCATCCAAAGTAATCCAAAATCAGTTCTGGATTATCTGCTGACAATCCGAAAAAAAAAATGTGACGTGA
>JAHSUH010000944.1:0-143093 GCA_025388415.1 Cynanchum wilfordii | reverse complement strand
TGATCTCTGATTCTACCTTTGCCCTACTTGCACCACATATAGTTGATCTTGCTTCTACAGAGTTTAAAACCCTTAGATTCTGAATTTAAAATAAATAAATAGATTGGAACTCTGATTGAAGATCCTGAATAGCTTCTGCATGATGCTTCTGTGAATGTCTCTTATATTCCAAAACTCAGGCTGCATATAAAACCATTGTCATGTTCTTTATGATTGTTACATTCATTCATTTCATGTTCTTTGTATTGCTCTTCTCTTCAATTTCAGACAAGTTAAAGTCATCATCATTTTATCTATTCTACGCATATTTTCTTGTATATAGAATTGAGATATTGTACTCGACTCTACGTATGAAGACAGTAATTTTTCTTCGTTACGGAAATATATACGTATTCTTGACTGAGAAAAGGGAAGGACTAAAATATTGGATATTTCTTAGTCAAACAAGGATTCTACAACATATTTTTTAATCTTTAGAATTTTTAGTTTATGTGTTCTCATATTGTGGTATATTAAAGAACAATGGCCATAGTTGTTCGATGTGCAAGAATAAATCTGATTCAGCACTCGACCATGTAATGAGATTTCTGTGAGTTTTCCTTTCTCACAACTTCACACAATTCATTTTGTATATATACTGCAACTCTAGTTAGCTAGAACTCATAACTCGTGCTTATGGGTTCTACCTTTATATGGAGTTGAAATCAGTTTTCTTATCACTTCATAACTTTAAAAGTGCACTTCAAGTATTCAAAAACAGCCGAAAACTAGAAAACTTGAAAGTTGAAGATTTCTGAATGTGTGAATAAATGACAGTCATATTTTATTACTATTTTTTTCTCTTCATGAGAATATTCGGGAGTCATATATTTTTTTCATTTTGCTAAATTTACCTAGGTATTACTTTCAAAATTTATCAGTCTTCTGTTAAATGTTCTAAGGTCAAGTCATGCACAGTTAATTTGAAAATAATATTGTTGAAATGTTGTTTCTTTTAGTATTTGCTTTATGTACATTGTTTGATTCTCTTGTCCCTTTTATCTTTGAATTGAATCATGTCTTCCCATAAGCTAGTTGAAGTAAGGAGAAAAGAAAGGTGTTGTGTCTTCCCATCTGCATTTTAAAGATTTTTCCAGCACTAGAAAAGGGAAAGAGAAAAACTGAAATAGTAAGAAGTTTTAAGAGCTAAAAGTTAAGATTGTCTTGGTTTAGTCATGGAAGTGACAAACCGTTGAGATTTGTGAGATATGGTCATTCAATCTAAGTCCGTTACCTTTCTGATATTGTGGTGCCCAAAGTGTAATAGCTCGTCATTTCATCTGTAGGCATTCAGTAATACCTCTTCTATCGAAGAAGCTTATGCTTTGTGGTAAGGGGATACAAATTTATCCGCTTTTTATCAGTTTAAGCTTTTATAACGTGTAGTAATTTTAATTCAATTTAAAATGATACAAGAGTCGGAGGTTCTAAGTTCGAATCTCTGCTATTGCTATTGCTTCTATTTGTTGATTATTGTGCACGTATTGGACTGAAATGTGAGGGGTTTTTCGAGTTTGAATCCTCTTTATAGTTTTTATTCGTTGATTATTGTGCATGTGTTGGGTCCACATGTGAGTGGATTTTGATTTTGAGTTTGAATCCCTAGTAATACCTCTATTTGTTGATTGTGCATATTGTGCATGGGTTGAGTGTGTTAAGAAAATTTGTGATTGGTCCACACTCCTTTATGTGTGTTAAGAGGATAAATTTAACTCGTTTATGTGTGTTGTAGCATTATCGCCACTCATCATAATGGTCTATAGTCAAAACACTTGTGATTTCTTCTAATATATGCTATGTTTTACTGTGGTGGAAAGTGTTGTAAAAATAAAATTATCTGTTGCGTCCCCTCAGTCCAGAGTTCCGACAATGAAATCTGACCATGATGTGCGTTTGTCAAAATTGTTTCATTGCAGTCAAGAGGTCAGGAGTCAGATGGCAAGAAAATCTGCAGTTACAACTCTCTTGTGAAAGGTCTCCCTTTATTGTCATTTGTTGTTCACTGCTTTACTTCTTTTTTTTTCTCTTTTTTTTTTCTCTTTCTATTTTGCTGGAAAAAGGAAAAAAAATCATGATTCTCTTTCTCCATAACATCTGACTAATTTACGCAGAATGTTTGTCTCAAGGTCTTTGCATCTCCATTATATATATATATATATATTTTTTATATCTCTGGAGAATAAAAGCTATGGCCAAGCTATTGAATTTCAGCAAGTGAAGCTACTGATTTCATGGCACGTACTTCACTGAGGACTCGAGCTACTAACTATACGGTTCATATCCTGTAAGTTTTGAAGATTGTGAATCTTACGCTATCTAAAGTGGTGAAGTAAAATCCCTCTCATACTTTCTCTATGGTCACATGATAGTAAAAGTTGATGTGTTTAGAAAGTTTTTCTGTTCAAATGGTTTGCCATATGTTAAGATTTTCTCCATACGTGATTAAAGTAGGTGATAATTTACATTGATTTAATATGGTATTAGAGCAGAAGGTCATTCTTGTTAGTACTTTAATTTGTTGATTATTGTGCATGTGTTGGATCTCGTTGAAATAATTTGACGAGAAGCATATAGCATCATGAACCAATACATGCCATGATCATTCATAGTGTCCATTCTCTAACAATATTCTTCTTCTCTGTTCACTTTGACTTTTTGCTAGCCACATGTCAAAGAAGCCCTAGTAATTGATTGATATTTGGTGTTAGGACCATGTTTTCCATGTTTTCATCTTTTTCCTTTTCATGGAATAATGTTTGGTTCTTCTTAGATGTTGACTGGAAATTGATTTTTGCATATTTAATAATATGGTTGATAATTCGTGTTTAAAATTTTAATTTAAATTTAACTTGTTTAATAAGTGTGTCAACTTAACTAAATTATTTAATTTTTAAACATAAAAATTATAAAATTATTTATTTAACATTTATTACAATTAGATATATTAGAATATTTTTTAAAAATTTAAAATAGTTTTGCACATGAAAATTTATTGTTTCACACAAATTCATGGTGTGATTTTTTGCTTTAAATTTTGTGCATGTATCATCGGTTTTTGAGGGGGTGCTTTCAAGAATCCTTAATATCTTTCCAGAAAATTCATGCAAAGTTTTTCACTTTTTTTTTCTTTTAATTTTTTGGGAACAAATTTGACAGGGGTGGCTGATGCATCACGGTGTAGGACCTTCGATCACACCTCAACTGCTATAATATAATATATACATATTCTTATGGAGGATAGTTTTTTTTTTTTTTTGGTATTACCCCCACTTGGGGCGCTCGGTATTCCCACCTTCGGTGAGACCGATCCGAATTCGGCCTACGGAGCGCTCGTAGAGTTTAACTCTTATCTCGAGGGTAGGGCCTGACCCAGAGCTTTTTTAACGTAGCGCTAACCACCCTAGAGAGATTCGAACCTTCGATCATCCGCCTTGGAGGAAGCATTAGGAATCCGCTTAGACCAACTTTCCTAAGCTGCCGGGTTTTATGGAGGATAGTTTGGTTTGACTTAATTATGTCTCTTACAAAAAGAAAGCTTTAGCCATAAATTTTCAACTAATGCATATATAAGCGTGAATTCAATTCAATTTGACTTATTTTACTTATGTGTCTTATTTGGTTTGTCAAGTGAAAGATTTGACTTTGACACATGCTTAGAGCAACTTTAAGCCACAATGTCAGTTATATGTTATAATTTTTTGTATCCCTTCTAAATTAGTCGATAAAAATATTGAATTAAAAAAAAAAAAGAAAAGAATACGTCGAGGCAGGCAAACAAGCCATTGCTAATTGTTGTAGTAATGCTGAGGGCAAGAAAATTAATTAACGTTGATGTAATGCCCACTACTTGTATCCTCTTAGATGATACTGATACATAACCACACCATCCCCAAATGCGTGTATTCTTCTGACCTTTTTTTGTGTTTCATTTGTTGCAGCAGGTTTTGTTTTCATTCATTGTTCCAAACCGGCACTTAATCCTCCTTTGTATTTCCATACATAAAATGTCTCCAATTCAATCATTTTTGGGTACATTCATTCAATTTAATTAATTTAAATATTTTAACTTATGCTAAAAATAAATGACGAATTTGTGTCACATTCACCATGCTTACCCATCCGCAAGGCCTTGAAAGTAGTATTTCTTTAGTAGTACTGTTGTAAACTGAATGATCAATTTCCTTTTAAGCTTCCTTTGTACTTGAAAAAACTAGCATTTGATTTGAACACCCATTAACACACAGGAATAATACCTAATAAAAATATAAAATCTGATACGATCAAAGCAGCAAATCCAAACATGCGTAGTTACTTAAATATTTGTTACTATAAATTATAACTACTTTTGGAGTGAAATTTAGCAGATCTGCAACAAGTTTACTCACCGCAGTTGAGCCAAATCAAATTGAAGAAAAGGTATTCAATCGTAGCTTCTTTTCCCCCACTTTTTATTCCTTCTTATTTCTCCAATCCTCAATAAAAACTGTACAGTAAAAAGTTCTCTCTCTCTCTCTCAGGAAAAAGTATATATATGTATGGAGAGTAAAATGAAAATTTATTTAACAAGAGTGGAAAGACAGGGAGAGAGCAAGGTGGTGGTGGAGGGCGAGGTAGTGGTGGTTGGAGTGTTGATGAGAACCGCCGCCGCCGCCGCCGCCGTGACTCTTCTTATTATAAGTTGTTTCCTTTTCAATTTGCCATCGGAGGTGAAGAAAATCATCGACAGAGCAGGGTAATCTAAGAGGACCATTTGTATGGTAACCGTAGACATCATAAGCCTTATCGAGAAGCTTCTGGAATAATGGATGATGCAGATAGGAAATTGGAATAACGAATCTCTCAACTGATCCGTTATTATTATCTTCTTCCAATCCAACTTGAACTGCTAGCCAACCTTTCTTCACCTTCATCTTCCTCAGTTCTTGCATCGTCGCGACCTCGGGTAGACGATTGATTTGATTTGATTGGATTTGATTTTGATGAGAAGGAAAAAAAAATGAGAAACTTAGAACAGTGTGAGGAGTAGAGGGAAGAGGGTAGGGGAAGGGTATGATTGATTCTATTTGAATGGCGTTGGAAATATTAATAGTGGAGAGAATCTGTCGCTTTTGGTAAAGTGAAGTGAAGTTTTGAAGGAGTGGGTTCTTTTTGTTTGATTAATGCATTCCATATAAATTCGACATCAAAATGTTATAAATAATTAATAATATTGTACATTTTATAGAGATCACTTAGACTAGGATGTGAGAATTTATATTACAATAATAATATATTTATTTGTAATATTTTTGACATTTTTTTTATGCTTATATTTGAGTCATTTAAAATTAGTTACAATAAAATTCATCCATTTTGTCATTTTATTTCTGTGTAAGTTTTTATTTTGCGAATAATATTTATATTTTGAAAAGAAAATTTTCATTTAGATATCCTTAATATATGTGTGAGAGTTTTAAGAAATCATTTGAGATATTATTTTAAATACTAATTAAATTAAGATTATATATCAATTTAATTCATTTAAAAAATTATTGTGATTACTGATCAAGACGGTTGACTACTAATTGAGTTATACCTACTTTATTTTTTGAAAAATAAAGTCTAAAAAAAAAATTAAAATTAATCAATTAATATAGAATAAAATTCTAAGAATGCTTATCTCTAAAATTCTGGCCACAAATGATTTGTTGATGGTAAAATAGTATTCCCATTTCTGGCCACAAATGATTTGTTGGTGGTAAAATATTATTCCTTCTATTTTTCTTTATCATATTAAAAAGATTGAGATTTTTGATAATTATATGTATTGTGAACGTAAATTTTGATAATTATAAATTGATAAATTTAATGAAAAAAATATTTTTATTGAATTAGAAAGAAAATAAAAATTTTAATATTAAAAAAAAAATCATAATATTACTTTTTTTTAAAAAAAAAAAAAAAAATATTATTACAAAGTGTAAAATAAAATAAAATTAAAAAAATAAAAAAAAAAAGGAGGGAGTAGGTTTTAGTGGAGATGTGTGTCAACCAGCCGTACCAATACGGAATCATTAGGGCAACTGCACTTATGGTGGTCGTCGTGTTTTTATTTATTTATTTATTTATTTTTATTTTATGGTCCATTACCATTATGATTAATATTTTGATATTTTTGCCGACTTTTTGTTTTTTTTTTTTTTTTTTTGTTTTTTTTTTTTTGTACTTTTGCCGTTACGTGGCTCTTCCGCTTCACAATTAAAGAACTTATCAAACCAAACCTTCCGTGTAAGACCTACATTTGCACTTCACATCTATCCATATTTCTTTTTAGAATAATGGTTTAAATTAGTTTCAAATAAATTTATGTTTGACAAGTTTCGTCTTAAAATATTTTTTTCACTTTCAAAGTTTTAAAATTTTTACATAATAAAGATAAAGTTCTTCTTCACGAATTTCCTCAAAATATTTAAAAATTTAACAATTTATGTGGTTTATTGAATAAAAGAAATAGTACATAAAATATATTTTAACATCATTTAATTATTTAACTTATATTTTTATAAATTTGAAAAATCTTTATCTTAAGTTTAAAATTATTATTTTTTATCATAATTTTTTCTTTTTACTTATATTTTAATTGACCAATATTGGATGATTAATGAATTTTGCTCTCAATTTATTTATTTATTATTTTAACAATTTGAGTCTTAATTATTTATTCTTATTATTTTGTCCTTCATCTTTTCATTTATTTATATTTAGTCTTATTTAATCTAAAATAATAATAATAAAAAAATCACATAAAAGTAAATAAATATTTACCAAATTGAGAAGGTTGGTATTCATCAAAAAAAAAAAAAAAAAAAAAAAAGGAAGGTTGATAATGCAAGATTTTTTTTTTTTTTTTTTTTTAATATAATAATCATTTAATTGAGTGATATAATAAGCGTTTAATTAATCCCGAGAGATTCTAACCATCAAGTTTGTAAAAGAATTATGAAAAATTGGTCAGTTTTCAAAGTATATATGATTAAATAATCACAAATGAATTTATATATATATGTTAACATTTTGTAATTTTTCTTGACAAATTCATAAATGAATGAACTTCTTTATCTAAATAAAAATAATTTAAAATTTTCTTTTATAATTTAGAGACTAAATCCATATATTTTTCATAAAAAGGTAGATATTTATTTAATTTAACTATTAGGAATGCCCCTCAACTTATGAAATTTGGGTCAAAGCTGTTGGAAATATAGCATTGGTATATAGCAAGGGTATAAAGGACATTTACCTTTATACCTATTCTTTATTTTATTTATTTATTTAGTTTAAATTATTTTTCAGTATCCAAATATCGGTATAGGATTCTAATTTAAAGATTTCTATAAATAAAGATTTTGTAAAAGAAATATGTTATGTTTGAAAAGTAATAAGAAGGAAGATAAAGAGAACTTTGATACTTAAGAAAAAACAAGTTATATTACATCATAATGACGCTCACCGTGGATTTCGTTCATAACAAAATCATGAACTCCCCAAGTCATAACCAATCTAATTTTAGTGTATCAAAAACCATCTTGTCAGCCCTCCATTACGGTATGCGTTCTCAAACTCATTAAATATTCCATCTTTATATTTCTATTTTATTATATTTAGTCATGTGCTTATAAATATTTATATTTTATCATATGCTTACAAATATCATATAAAGCTCGGTGCTTAAGAAAAAAAAAAAAAAGTTGTATTATAGAATATATATATATATAAGGTATATATTATGGAATATATAAGGTATATATTAAAAAAAAAGTGTATTAATATTATGTAATATATTTAATATATATTAATTTTTTAATATAACAAATTTAAGAAAAAAAAAGGTGTATTATGGAGAATATTAAAAAAAAAAAAAAAAAAAAAAAAAATTCTAAAAGTCGGGGATGAGATGAACCGCATAACATGATTTTGTTGTCTGCCAATTTGTTATTTATTAATTCAGCAGAATATTCGTACACCAAAATGCACGGCCAAGTCAAAAGTCAAACAACTATATAAGGTAAATTTAGATTGCACTTTTTCTCTTTGGATTGCTTTTGTTTATTATTAGTAAAATTCCACAAATCTTGGCACTTTAATATATTTATGATTATCTCTTCTTTAATAGTGTGAACTTTATGGAAAGATATATATTGAAATATTTCACCAATTTAATCTCATATTATTGTACCATTTTTAGTCATATAAATTTTTCATTTTACATAATTCTTTTCCTCCAAATTTTCTCTCCAACGACTATAAATGATGTATACATATACACATATATACATATAACATAATATATTCCTCCTCAATATCAAGTTGAACATACCTATCAAATTAGAAATTTTTCTTGATAATTCAGTATTTTTATCGACTAATTTGAGAATGATTTGTGGAAGAAGACTCCGAAGAGTAGATGCAAATTAGAAAATTTAGTTCCACTAACTATGGAGAAGTTCAAAAGAAACCAGTAAATTAGGGACCAATAATCTTCCCTAAAATTAATAGCTATTTAGGGCAAAAGTTAGATGGTAAAAAAATTTAAAATTGAAGAACAACTTACACCATATTTAGGACAATCCAATGATAATCTACTTCTGGAATTTAAATTTGTCCAAGACCACCTCAAAACCGACTTTTCTCCATAGAAACAAACTTCATCCTTGCAACTAAACCTAACCCACTTTCCTTCAGGTTTCCTTTAACTTTTGCACAACTTTTGTATTTTTATCATTTTCATCCATTGGAGGGGGAATTTGGGGGGAAAAAATTTAGGTAATACCTAATTTTTATTTAACTAGATAAACGAATGGCTAAAAAAGTGATTGAAACTCAAAAAAACTTTGGTTGAAGAAAAACAAATGTAGGAGAGTTATTTGACTAAAAATCACAATATAACGGACTAAATTGGTGAATTTTCTATGTATGTCTAGTCATATATAGTCATACACTTTAGTAGTATATTCTGACTTTTGACAAATGACTTTATTGTTAAAGGGATCTTATTGAATAATATATGTTGTGTTAAATGGACATATTAGCTAATCTTTAGCATTATATATGGTTGTAACCTTTAAGAGATCATATTTGTTATTTGTTTATATTATATATTGATTGACTATTTATTATTGCTATATTGAGACATTATTAAATAGTGACTCTAGTATTAATGGAATTTTATTGACTAATTAATGATACTATATTATAGGAACCTTATTAGCTAATAATTATTGTGTTATAGGGACCAATGAAACCCAATACATAAATAAATTTTTATGTACGACTTCGATAATTTTGACCTTGGTGTTTAAATTTTAAATTGAACATATGTTAAATTTGATAGAAAATTAGCCATTTTTACGGTATTTTAGCGTTAAAAAGGATCTTATTAATGAATTTTAAGTGAAACAATATCTTGTAAGTGAAAGTATAGGAAAAAAGATTTAATTGGATGATCAACTATTATTTAAGGATCAAATTGGATAATAATCCATATTGGAGAGTTTGTAATGTCTTTACTAACTAAGAAAAGGTGATAGCGTAGTTACTTTGACTTCTCTTACTTTGGTGTCTTATCTAACTAGTCAAGTAAAAGAATGTCCTCCGGTCTAAGAAAATACAAGAGTAAAATTTCAAGATCTTGTTAATAAAGTATTAGTACGTAAACTTTAAAAATATTCATATGCAAGAGTAAAATTTCAAGATCTTTTTTGTTTTTTGATACATTGGGAGAAAAACTTTGGTGTCGAACCCATAAAGTGGGAGTTGGAGAGGTGGACTTTTGCCACTACACCACACAACCTCGACTAAAATTTCAAGATCTTGTTAATAAAGTATTAGTAGGTAAACTTTAAAAATATTCATAGGCCTACTCTAATGATATTTTAATTAAAATAGTGGATGAAGAAAATTTATATTTGGAATGATTAAATTATTGGTAGAAAAGATGTTTCCATTATATCAGGTATAATCTCATAAGAATATCTTTTTTTTTTTTTTGGGGGAATAGGAAAATTTTTAATCATTCCAAAAAGTGAAGGCATATCTGACCATACCCTCGGTTCTAGTCTCACCTGTCTAGGGTGAAATCTTGTCCTTATATTTAGGTATATAATTTCACAAAAATATCTTACATTTTGTTAGGTATATTAAAGTAGAAGAAAACCTTTTCTAAAAAGCGCAATACTTAAATAAACACTTTATAAACAATAAAATTGTACTTTTGTTTGATAGACACTATCGAAGAGCTACATAGATTAAACCCCTTGCTATAAGATCTATCAATGTAAGGACGTTATCTGTTTATTATGTTGGCAATATTTCAAACAACTAGATATATAGAAATTGAATCTTCCAATCTTGAAGATATGGGTGAAGCGAAAAGTCTCTAACGACTAGCTTTTTGATACACAATAACGAATAATATGCTATATTAATCGGCTTATTCTTGGCGATAGTTGAACTCCTAAAATCTTACTATAAGGGTATTGAGAATTATATATTTTTGGCCTTTTTTAGAAGATGATGCCATAAATTTAGTAGAAATGTTAAATATATATGCTATTATGCATCATAATCTAATTGTTACGTTTAACTATTTATGCTATTTTATTTTATTTTATTTATTTAGTGGAGAATAGATCTCTCAGGACCTTTCTCAAAGGATATAAGGCTAGTGGATATAGTTAGTCAAACTACTTATGTCAACCACAGATAGAATGGTAAGAGACTTTTATTAATGATATCATCACTTGTTTTGGAATTTCAAAAATAATGATCACAAAGGGAAATAATTTACAGCTTCTTCTGAATTTCAAATCTTTTGTATGATGATTTGCAGATTGACTAAGAATTTCACATCCATTGTCTATCCATAGAAAAATGGGCTAATAGAAATCACAAATAGAATGATTCTATTGAGCTTTTTAAAAAAGAAGCTAAATTTTGTTAAAGAAAAATGGGTTGAAAAATGATCAAAATTTCCTTTAGTTATTAAATAATTACTTTTCAGTCTCGAATCGAATACAAGAGAAGTATTTATGTCTATACTTCGAGATAGAGGTAAAATAATTACTAGATATAAACTTACAAAGACTCACATTAGAATTGTACGAAAGATTTTCTTGATTTTAGCATTATAAAAACTTTCAAAACGCTATTTGTAAATGTTGAAATTGACCGAAAGAAAGAAAGAAAGAAAGAAAGAAAGAGAAAAAGTGAATGAATAGGCAATCTCACATATTCCATTCCGTGCATGCACTGTACATGAACATGAACACGAACACGAACACGAACAAGTACCAAACCAATTCGTAATGGGATAATTGAAACTTGAAAGTGATGATAAATAAAAGGAAAAAAAATGCCATTTCCAATGGCTTCAAAGTGATTGGCGGCGGTGGCCATCAATACCAATGATGTTGATGTTCCATTTCCATACTTTTTTATTATTATTGGTGCCGACCGCGCTACGTACTCTTTACTGATCTCATCTGAAACTCATTAATATCTGACCAAACGGATACCTATCAGAACTTACCCTAAAAGAAGGCAAAACCCAAAAATAAAATAAAATAAAATAAAAACCACGCAGCTGAAGTATATTGGCTCTGCCTTTTCTCTCTCTTCATTCGGTATTCTGATTCTTTAGGGATTTCACTTTTTGTAGAGCACATGTTTAATTATGGTGCTCTGGAAATTCTGGAAGAATGTCTATTTGATATTTTCAATTGTTTTATTCACACATTTTAAAATTAAAAGTTTTAGAGTTTATTGGATAATTTTATTTTTTAAAAATTATACGTATATTTTTTTTTTTTAAAAAAAAACTAGTTTTTTTTCTTCTAAAAAAAATTAAAGTAACGTTTGAAAAAAAAATATTGATTTTACATAAAATCACATGTAGGCTTTTATTTTTTAGATGATAATCCATTATTATATATATAAATGTAAGGTATAATAAATTTATTTTTATACAAAAATTTAGATATTTATTAAAAAAACTTAAAATTCATGTGCTTTGTAGGCATAAGATTAAAAAAAAAAAAAAAAAAAAAAAAAAGAGAAAAAAACCTCGATTTGATTTCTCCGAGGGTTTTTGGACTTGATCCGATAATGAATTTGACTTTGAGGCCTTATGGCTTGATATCAATCCATTTGTATTTGATTTGATTTCTTCAATGGTATTTAGACTTTATCTTGGAATGGATCTAGCTTCGAGGGCCTTAGGGCTTGATCTTGATGCATTTGAGTTGATTTCTCCGAGGGTCTTTGGACTTGATCTCGATCTGTCTGTATTTGATTTCTTTGAAGTCTTTGGACTTAAATCTCAAAATAGATTTGACTTCGAGGCCTTTAAATCTTGATCCGTTTGTATTTGATACACTTTATACTTGTACCATTATATAATTAATATTATACCTTAAAGTGTTACTTTTCTTATGTTTTACCAACTCTTCTATGTATATCGTTAATAATATTTAGATATAGTTTTTAATACATTTTGATGCAATTAAACTGTGTCTTTATATCTTTATAACTGCAGTAATTTGTTTACATTAACAATACTCTAATTTGAATCTTATCATATTCATTGATACACTTAATTTTGTAATTATTGTAATGTACTCATATGTTCCATAGTATAAATATATTCAAATTTTTTAATATAATTGTCATTCATTTTAAATGCATAGAATAGAATCATCCATTCTTCACAAAAAAAAAAAAAAAAAAAAAAAAAAAAGTTATACATTGATTAGAAACATATCTAAATATGTTAAATAAATTGTTCACATATCTCCATAAATATAAAAGTGATATGTATAAAATATATAAAAAAAAGTGCATAACATAAAATAAAACAATAATTTTGAAAAAACAATTCAACCTAGTTACTGCCAAAAAAAAAAAAAAAAAAAAAAAACCTTGAACTAGACACAATGTGTTATGTGTAATATCCTTCTTACTCATCATCATTGGGCACAATCTACAAGGATAAAATTAGATAGCTATTTGATGTAAATTTTGGTTACTATATTTTTAGCATAGATTATGATTGAGATTAATTCAAGGAAAACAAATAAGTTGTCACTTAAATAACCAAAATCTAAGGCAGAGTATCTATCGTATGCGAGATAGTAACATGGAAGCATCAACGATTTTACATTTATAAATATCGTATAGACCCAAAGATGTTGATAACAGTTATAAACAATTATTAAATATGACAAGAATTTATTAACAAAAGTTAACCCTAGGATAAGAATCAATTCATGAGTTTGTTGGTAGAACATAAATAGAATTGAAACAGATAAAGTTTAGGATTCTTACTTAGTTTGATGATTCAATTAGGATGACCTATATTCGAAGATATAACTTTAATCGGATCTAAAGAAATTATGATTAATATTAACTTTACTATCGTACCCGAGTTATCTAAGATGATTAGATCAATATGGTGGTTGCAAGTAATCCTAAATCTTTTCGGATTAATTATTAATGTGTCAATTTAATAAAGTAATCTTAAGATTTGCATTGATTATGAACTCGAGATTATTAGGCTGCCTAACCACAATATGGTGGCCACAAGTTATTATACCTAATCCGACAATTCATTAAATCTCCTATGGTGAGGTCTCATTAACAAACTGTCAAAGTAATAAATTATTCTAAATAAATACTCAACTAGATGCAACCCTATGTCTCATAGCATTATTTGAATAATAAATCAAGTTGAAAGCATAAAGCAATAATAATCATAATGATAATAAAAAACAGTATCCTTCCCGAGAAATTAAAATAATAACTCTAATTGTATCATTAATAATAAAAGAATCCCAAGAGACAGAGTTTTAATTGATAAAGGATAAATAATAATAAAATTGAGAAGAAGGTAGAAAAAGTTGTCGTTTGGTTGTCACTACTTCGACGACGGAACTTGACCTCCGATTCTTCACGAATTCTACTAGCCTTCCTCCTTGTCTTACTCACGAGATCTTAAAAAATCACACATCTCAACTAAACTATAGAGCTCTCCCTTATGGTGGCGGCTCAAACCCTAAAGTTATGAAGAAAAATATAAAAACTAGAAAATATTTAATTGCGATAGAAATTTCCGAGAATCTACGGAAGTAGAAACTCGAAATTCCTAGAATTCTTTGCAACTTTGCGCTCTCTGGTGAGTTGATGGTGTGTAGAAAAGCTTGATTGGCGCGTCTATTTATAGGAGTAAGAGGTAGAGTTTGAGTAAACTTAGGAAACCAAATTTTTAGGATTTGGGAGCTTACTACGGCCGTAGTCCATCTAGTATGCCCGTAGTGAATATTTTCCAAAAATTTCAATTTAGTCCATGATTTCTTCATTTCTTCAATTTCGGTCCTGAAACTTCCAAAAAGCGAAAATAGAACAAATTTGCGTAATTTTCCATTAATTAAGTCCAATTAAACTCTAAATTAAACATAATTACCCTCCAAAAACACAATATAAATCTGACATATCACTATTATTAGTGAGAAAGATTAAATAAATATATTTAATACTAAATATATTAATTCCTTAAAAACATACAAAACTATTAGGCTATGCAACTGAAACTCCATGTGCATCTCCAATTTTTTTTTAAAATGAAGCCAAGATCTATGAAGTTTTTCGTCACTCTTAATTGGACAATCAATATGAACTTCATACCAATATTCACCCAACTCTTCAGAGCCAAACAACTATTGAGGGATCTATTGAATGAACAAATCCTTTTGCTACAATGGTCATTGGATCCGTAATACTCTTAAGTTTAACCATTTTTCTAACATGTACATATCAAATATAAAAAAATTACAAAAAATAAAGTTAAAGTTAGGATGAAAAATAAATAATGAGAAAAATATCTCTTTACCCTAATTTGAGCATGATGAGTAATTGATTGAATGCTAGAAGGCCTATGAGTTGCTTCAATACTATTTTGAGCTTTTAATCTCGCTTCAAACGCGGCCATTCTTGCTTCTAAGGTCCTTATCTTTTCCTCATATTCAATGTTTGTAGTTTGCACAACCTTACGACTAGGTATTTCACCATAAACATCAGTAGGAGTGACACCCAATCCATATGTGCCAAGCTTTCCCGCTTTCTCTGGCCCCATTGCTTTAGCAAAAGAATCATGAGGTCGAGTAATATCAAGAGAAGGATCCTCCAATTGGTCACTATACATTTTCATCTTTTCCTAAAAACAATAAATGTATATAGAATTAGCTATTACTGAAATTGTTATATATAATTATTTTCATAATTAGTAAAATAATTCTCTTACCTTTAATTGTGCCCTTTGGTCTTCCAAATCATCATTTCCAGCAGTAAAACAACGGTCAAACACCTCAAATCTTGTTGGACTACTATTGAAAGTTTGTTCCTTGTGAAGTAGAAAAAGTAATTGTTATTACAAAGGCTTGAAATTTAATAATAAAAATATATTAACTTACCTTCTCATAGCGAATTTGAGCAAAACTTTTCTTTCCCGTGCAATGAGTCAAAATTCTCTTCTCTCTACTTTTCCTATTTCTTGTACTCATGGTCTGTTATAAACAATAAAGAATCTATTAAATATTTAAATATTAATTGAATATTAAATAACAATTTTCATGTAAAGAAATGAATCATAAAATTTAAAAATTAAAAATAAATCCATTACTTTCATTCCTAAAATAGTTAGTACAAATACCTTTGACGTGTCACTTAACCAAAATGTGATTACATTCTTCCACTCATCAATTGATGTCCTTTTTGGTTTAACCTCAAGCATTTCATTAATTGACTTTTTCTCGTCAAAGTATTTTGATTTAACTTTACTCTTCCAATTTCTCCACTTTGATCCCAAAGACTGAAGTACCCATCTATCGCAATGCCGTGGGATTTGAAACTTCTCCTACAAAATAAATATATTACTAAAATCTAAATAGATATTTAAATTTCATCAATATAAAATTCAAAATGTAAAATTAATAAACTTACCTTAACTATTTTTAGCATCTTTTCTTTATAATGTTTTCCCATTTTATGCCAATTTTGAACATCTAGTGGTGCATATCTACTATTTCTTGCCAGTGTCCCTAAGAAATGAGTTAGCTTAGAAACATTCTTCCCAATAGGTTGACCAAATTTATTTGCCTCCATCTTCAATTGCTCTCCATCTTGTATTCCCCACACTGATTTCATTGTTTTTTCTCTTCTCTTTGCTTTTACAATTTGTGTTACACAACTCAAGAGTATTAAAAGCATAAGAAAAACTATCTAGATATGAGTAATACTATTTACATACTAACCAAACATAGACTTTATTTAAAGATATGAAGGTGTAGCAGAAGAAAATTCCTGCTCATGAAAGTGCATTAATAGAGGATCAAATTAGAGAGAGAATTAACTATCTCTCATATTGTGGGAAATAAGGTACGTAGCTTAAACTAAGTACTGAATTATCAAACATAAACTTGCTAAAGTACTAAATTATCTAACATAAATGAGCTACTATGAATTGATGCTTAATTTTGTAAATTGAAGTTCTCTACTAATGCCACATGATCAACACTTAGATTAAAGAGTTATATTAAAGAAAAAATTATACCATGCACTTAGATATTTTATACTTCTAAATTCTCAAATGCACTTAAGGACAATATACTATTACATATCAGTCATTTATAAGTGTGATATAGACCTACAATGATTCATTAGTATCTTTGCAGTAGTCTTACTTGAATATGTATGTGTTTCAGATACTATGTCCAGATTACCGGACAAAGGAGAGAGAATATACAAATATCAAGATATATGATTATAAATTCTAACTCCTCTTTAAAACTTGATAGTTGTTGAATCCTAAATACTTCAAAAACTATTTCAACAATCATGTATAGATTTCATTTGAATCCCGATACCAATATTTTTCACCACATGCTCATCACCAACCACAAGTAAGATTATTTTCTAAAGGTTTACCATCCATTGCAACAACTTTTTTATTCCAATAAATATAGAAAATCAAACTAACATTAACTAAAAAATTAATTATGATAAAAAAGATAGATAATGTGTAATAACTTGTCATTTCCCAAAATGACCCTACTTTTTGAAATCACTCCGTGTTTGGCCCTGTTTTTTAAACTATTTCCCAATTTGGCTTTGAATCATTCACAAAATCAGTCATTCTGGGCCCCACTGACAAAAACAAAATTTCTCTCTCCTCATTTTCTCTTTGATCTTAACAAAAAAAAATCAAGATCTTGAAAATCATTTGCTTGGTTTATGAGTTAGATTAAAATATTTGTAGGATCAAATCGAGAGCAAATCAAATAATTAAATTAAATTCTGAATTTGACATATGATATAGTAATCCAAATATTTGAAATTTGACAAAGAAGACTCTCGGTTTCTTAAGGTATAATTAATCTATTGACCAAAACAAAAATGAAAATTAAATTTATTAGTGTAAAAGAAATAAAAAAATCCACATAAATCTCATTCATATATATATATATATATATATATATATATATATATATATATATATATATATATAATATATGTAGCTAGGATATTTTTAAAATTGGAAAGTAGACCCCATAAGTGTCACAACTATGTTGCAAAGATGCCATATTTTAGCCTTCTAGTGAAGATTAACCAACTAAAATGGGATCTTACTTCGAAAACCATTTCTATAAGATACTTTTCACATCCTTCCAAACATTTTCACCGATAGTTTGTAGTGTTAACATAATAAGCATTCCAAGCATGCCGCCCGAAAACCCCTCCATTAATCCAACCCCAACAAAAAAATGATTAAAAAAAAAAACCTTAAAAAGATTATTTTAGCACCCGTAAATCCTGAAAAAGTAGTAAAGAAGAAAATAAATTACCTTTGAACTAATGTTTCTCCGGCTTCAGAACCTAGCAATTTTTAGATTTGGTTTGTTAGGGAATTAGCTTCCACTCTTCTACAAATTTCAGTTTAAAGATGCCAATGGGAAGATTAGGAATATGAAAGGACATGAAGTTTAAAAGATATTGAAATTTTTAGGAATTGAGGGAAATTGCTTAATGAATTTTTTTTTCTTTATAGTAGTCTTTGTATTGAAGAGGGAATATACATTGAAGCTTTAGGGAATAGTGGGAAATTTGAAAAATATATATATATATATATATATATATATATATATATATATTTGGTAAATATGTGCTATTTATTTTTTTTTAAATTTTACTATTATTTGTATGCTTTTAAGATTCCACTATCTCATGTTGTTTTTTATCACCATTAATCATTCATTTTGTTAATATTTTTTTTTCATTTTAATGAAATTCCCGTGGAAAAAAAAAAACTTCCACTACCCATGTAACCTCAAAATTTTATGTTTTTTTTAAAGATTAGTTTATATATATATATATCTGTAGATATATAAATATTATTTATATATTTAAATAATTAAATATTATTTATATATTTTAAATATATATATTTATATTTATATATTTTATATATTAAGATATTAAAAGATTTGCATCCTTAGATGAGTGACACGTGACAACATCATAGCCACTGATTCTCACTCACTGTATCTATAAATAGAGGGCAAATTCCCTTAAGAAAGGGTTACACACACTACACACTCACTCATTCAAGAAGCAGTGAAGTGGGAGAGATATTCGACGGATACCCGAACCTCTGTCGAAATCGGCCCTTCCTCTCAAAGCCCAAATCCATTCCGAGACAAAGTCCAAAAGCCCTCGGAAGAAGAAATCGGATTATTCGATAGATCGAGATCAAGCCCAAAAGCCCTCGACATCAAATCCATTCCGAGATCCAGCCCAAAACGCCCCTCGGAAGAAATCAAATCAATTGGATTGAGACAAGCCCAAAACGCCTCTCAAATCCACGACGGATCGAATCAACGGATCTATAGAGATTGGACCCGAAATCTCATTTATTGTATAAATTTGTTGTATTCAATTGTCACATTTCTTGTAATTTTGAATTTTATAGGAAATAAAAGTTTAATTGTCTACAAATTTGGCAAGCTCGGTGGGACCATCTCTACCGTTCATCTCCTTCCGTCAAAATATCGTTGAAATGGAGTCCAAGGACGAAAATGTCAACAAAGGTGATTCAAGCAACGTTGCTGCAAGCACAAGCATTGGTGGATCGACGTTCGAAACTTACGTTGGTCCTACCACACGAAGCAAAGGAAGAATGTTCGCTGATTTGCAGAAGAGATCGATTGGCGACACATCCAAAAAATACGGTAATCATTGTTTTGATGCTTCAACGCAGGATCAACCTAAAGGCGTTGTAGGAGGAATGGTTCGAAAGACGCTTGCATTGCTAGCGAATAAGTCCGTTGCAAACAAGGAAGAATCAAAAGATGAAGATTCCTTTGCAGATTCCATAGATGCTGTCCAGGAAGATCAAATGAGCAGCGATAACGACCTCGAAGATACCTCCGCAAATACCTCTGTCATGCCCGTTATGATGGCAGATGCGTCAACCGTAGAAGAGCAATTGGCAAACCTAACGAAGTTGGTGGAAGGCCTTGCGATGAGCAGAAAAGCCAAGATCGCATCATCAATCGATCTTTTTGAGTAACAATGGTGAGTCAGTCCAACTACGCAAAAGCGCGTCGCAAAAAGCAAACAAAGGTGTTTCCTTCAAGCAAGGGGAAGGATCAAGTAATCTCGAGACCATCAAAGTTGCTGAAAATCAATCAAAACACGTTGGTGGATCTGAAACTGTCAGACAACAAAGGACCGTTCATGTTTCGTCAGACGGACTCATTCCTATTGATGAACTCAAGAATTTCATCGAAGGGACGATAAAGGATAAGTATGAAGGAAGTTCAAAGTCTTCCTTCGCATATTCAAAGCCGTATTCAAGGAGGATTGACAATTTGAAAATGCCTATGGGCTACCAACCTCCAAAACTACAACAGTTCGACGGTAAAGGTAATCCTAAGCAACATGTTGCTCATTTTGTTGAAACATGCAACAATACAGAACAAAAGGGTGATCTCTTGGTCAAACAGCATCATCGATCTCTCAAGGGAAACGCATTTGACGGTGTATACCGACTTGGCTCCTGGATCGATTGACACTGGAATCAACTTGAAACGGAATTCCTAAAACGCTCCTATAGCACCCGAAGAACCGTAAGTATGTTGGAGTTAAGTCACACCAAGCAGTGGAAAGACGAGCAGCGCCGTCGACTACATCAATCGATGGAGGAGTTTGAGCTTGGATTGCAGAGATCGACTGTGTGAAAAGTCCTGCTATTGAGATGTGCATTCAAGGGATTCAATGGAGTCTTCAATACATCTTGAAAGGTATTCAGCCAAATACGTTCGAAGAATTGGCTACTCGCGGTCATGACATGGAGTTGAGCATCAAAACTCATGGAGATCAAAGGACCTTTGTCGTTGAACCACGTAAACGAGATAAACCAGATTTCAAGAAAACAAGTAAGTACCTACCTAAATCGGATGTAAAGGAGTCTCTCGCAGCAACTGTTGCTCCTATCAAAGTTGCAACAAAGGTAAATAGAAACGTTACAGAGAGGAGTGACGTTTAGTCAAGTTTGCCAAAACGAAGACCGACGTTAGATGAAAGACAAGAGATAAGTTATCCATTCCTTGATTCAGGACGTATCGAAAATGTTCGATGACTTGGTGAATCTTTGGTTTGATTGAGCTACCAAAAATGAAACGACCTCAACAATCAAACAACGATGAACGATCCAAACTACTACAAATATCATCGTCTCATTAGTCATCCTATCGAGCAATGCTTTGTCTTCAAAAACAAAGTGATGGACTTGGCACGCAAAGGAGTAATAGTGCTTTGGAGGAAGAAAAGGTAACTGCTAATAAGATAAGTTCATGTTTTATTGTTCATGCGAGAAAAGGTTGACAACGTTACAAAAATGTTACCTAGTGAATGTTCTACAAAGGAAGATGAGTCTTCTCCAATGGTAGATAATTTTACGACTTCAATAAACTTCACCGATGATGATTTGTTGTTGGGGTCAAAGCCACACAATAGACCTTTATTTGTATCCTGGATACATATGTCGAAGAGGATTAATCGAATATTGCTTGATAGTGGTTATGCTGTCAACATTCTTCCCTTGCGAATGTTGAAGGAATTTGATATTCCGGTTGAAGAACTCTCACAAAGTCGCCTCATGATTCAAGGCTTTAATCAAGGGGGGACAAAGAGTCATTGGTGCAATAAGACTTGAACTCTTGGTTGAAGAAATGATTTCAAGTGTGCTCCTCCACGTAGTAGATTGCAAGACATCCTACAACATGTTGTTAGGAAGGCCGTGGTTACATGACAATGGTGTAGTACCATCAACGTTCATCAATGCTTCAAATATGTAAGTAATGGGCGGTGAAGAAAGTTGTTGCGGATGATGACAAGCCTTCATCGCAAGCGAAGCATGCATTGCAAACGAAAAATTCTATTCTCATGGCAAGACTGCAACGATGCATCATGAAGACAATCCGACTTTCATCGAAGAAGCTTTATTGACAAAGAAAGTACTTACCAAAGCAAGTCTGCAAAAACAAGGTAATGATGAAGATAAAGCTTCCACTTCCAATGTCTTGCATTACGTTCCTAAGTCAATGAGGAAGGAAGGAGAATCACCCTTCGTGAAAATCAAAGGATTAAGTGGCCTTACCATGCCATTGACAAATATTGAAACAATCAAGCAGACAAATTCAATTCTTGAAGGTTTCGTACGACCTGTAGAAGGTAAGAAAATTGAGCACGATTATTTACCCGACAAGAGAACTGAAGAAGGCTTTGATCCTAATGCCTACAGATTGTTAGCAAAAGCGGGATACAATCATGAATCGAAAGGTATGTTAGGAAAACTTCCCATGACAACAGAAGATGCAAAAATCAAAGACGATAGCAAAGTGCAGCAAAGGTCACGACTTGGCATTGGACATGTCCAACCTCCTCCTGTCCGGATCACCATAAAACGTGCATCCAACTTTTATGTGACTATGGAAGACAAAGAATCATGCATAGCAGGAGATTTAGTCTTTGATCATTTGGGAAAAGACAATTCACAAACACCCAAATTTAACAAAAGAGTCTCAACAACAGCGGAAAGAAACAAAGGTAAAAAAAATGGAGTGTCTAACACCTCAAAGAAAATTCAGAAGTCTGAAAATTTTCCTTGTTGGGACAAAGTGCGCAGCATGATTCCAAGGGATGAAGACGAAGAAAGTGTAGGGTCATCATATCATATTACCATTGTTGACGAAAATGACGTCGAAGAAGAAGATGCAAAGAACGCTCCTCCGGAACTTGAGGAAGATGTGAATGCCACTGTTGATAAGTTGAAAGAAATCAACATAGGGACCGAGGAAGATCGCAAGCCAATCTACATAAGTGCTCTTTTGTCCGCAAAAGAAGAGAAAGAGTATGTTGAACTTCTACATGAATTCAGAGACGTCTTTGCTTGGTCATACAAAGAGATGCTTGAGTTAGATCCAAAGGTTGTTGTTCATCATTTCGCCACCAAGCGAGGGGCAAGACCGGTGAAACAAGCTCAACATCGTTTTCGACCTGAATTAGTCCCATCAATAGAAAATGAAGTAAACAAACTTATCGAAGCAGGATTCATACGAGAAGTCAAGTATCCCACATGGATATCTAGCATTGTACCTGTCAGAAAGAAAAATGGACAAATTCGAGTTTGTGTTGATTTCAGAGATTTGAACAACGTTTGTCCAAAAGATGATTTTCCACTTCCTATTACAGAACTAATGGTCGATGCTACAACTAGACACGAAACATTGTCCTTCATGGATGGATCGTCTGGATACAATCAAATTCGCATGGCAGTTGAGGATGAAGAAAAGACTGCATTCAGAATCCCCAAAGGTATCTACTACTACAAAGTAATGCCGTTTGGATTGAAAATGCTGGGGCAACTTACCAAAGAGCAATGCAAAAGATCTTCGATGATATGTTACATAAACATGTTGAATGTTATGTGGATGACTTAGTTGTAAAATCAAAAAGACGACAAACCCATCTTAGAGATTTGAAGAGTGTTTTTGAACGACTTCGTCGTTACCTGTTGAAGATGAATCCTTTGAAATGCGCACTTGGTGTCACTTCGGAAAGTTCCTTGGCTTTATCGTACGTCAACGAGGAATTGAGATTGATCAAGCTAAAGTTGATGCAATTTTGAATATGCCCGAACCACGCAATTTACATGAAGTGAGAAGTTTACAAGGCAGATTAGCGTACTTGCGTCGCTTCATCTCAAATTTGGCTGGTAGATGTCAACCATTCAGTCGATTGATGCGAAAGAATGAACCTTTCAAATGGGACGAAGCATGTAGCAACGCTTTCAAAAGCATAAAGTCTTACCTGGTGAAATCTCCAGTACTCGCTGCACCAACTTCCGGAAAACCGTTGTTACTTTACATTGCTGCTCAAGACCGTTCTGTCGGAGCTTTACTCTCACAAGAAAATGATAAAGGTAAAGAAAATGCTTTGTACTATTTGAGTCGTATGATGACCCCCAACGAACTGAATTACTCTCCAATTGAAAAGCTTTGTTTGGCGCTGTTTTTTGCAATTGAAGTTGAAGCATTATTTTCAAGCTCATACAAGGTAAAGTTGATTTCCAAAGAGAATCCAATCAAGTATGTAATGACAAAGCCGGTATTGTCCGATCGCTTAGCAAGGTGGTACCTGCAATTGCAATAGTTTGATATAATTTACATACCTCAAAAGGCGATGAAAGGACAAGTTTTGGCGGATTTCTTAGCTGATCATCCTATACCAACTGAGTGGGAATTGACTGATGATTTACCGGATGAAGATGTTCTTCCGATTGAAGTTATGCCTCCGTGGAAAATGTATTTTGATGGAGCGGCACATCGAAATGGTTGCGGCATTGGAGTAGTCTTTATTACACCCGATGGAGATGTTCTACCGTATTCTGTTACTCCGACGCAACAATGCTCCAACAATATGGTAGAATACCAAGCTCTTATTCTTGGTTTGGAGATGGCCGTTGATATGAAGCAGCTACAACTTAACGTCTATGGAGACTCAAAGTTAGTCATCAACCAACTTCTTGGTGATTACGAAGTAAAGAAGATTGAATTGGTTCCTTACCATCAATACGCTAAAAGACTAATAGGATGGTTGGGCGATGTATCTCTCGAACATGTTCCAAGGAAAGATAATCAGCAAGCGGATGCATTAGCTAAGTTAGCTTCAGTCCTTGCATCATTAAAATCAAGTATTCAAATATCTGTTTGTCAAGATTGGGTCGTTCCTCCACTATTCGACGACGATGATGACGATGACGTTGGTGACGACGATGATTTGCAACTCGTTGTCAATGCTATTTCCGTTGTTGAAGAGAAAGACTGGCGTCTACCAATTATTGATTTCTTGGCATATGGTATCCTGCCGTCGGATGCAAAGAAAAAGAAGTGACATTCGGCGTGCGCACCAAGATTTGTCTATTTCAATCAAGTACTCTACCAGCGTTCATTTGAAGGAGTATTGCTACGATGTTTAGCAAACGATGAAGTGAAATAAACGTTAGAAGAGGTACATTCCGGAGTCTGCGGAGCTCATCAATCCGGACCAAAATTGCATTTTTGAATCAAGAGGATGGGATACTATTGGCCTACCATGGTGAAGGATTGTCTAGATCATGCTCGAAGATGTCAAGCTTGTCAATTCCATGCAAACTACCTCCATCAGCCGCCTGAACCATTACATCCGACAGTTGCATCATGGCCGTTTGATGCATGGGGACTTGACGTAGTTGGTCCATTACCTCCGTCGTCTGAAGGACATCTCTACATCCTTGCAGCCACTGAATATTTCTCAAAATGGGCAGAAATTACTGCATTGAAGGAAGTAAAAAAGGAGAATGTCGTGAACTTCATTCGTGTAAACATCATATTCCGTTATGGAATTCCAAGATATATCATTACCGATAATGGTAAGCCTTTCCGCAACAATCTCGTAAAACAACTTTGCGACAAATTTGAGTTCAAACAATTCTTCTCATCAATGTATTATGCACCCGCAAATGGTTTAGCTGAAGCATTCAACAAAACATTTTGTAATCTGTTGAAGAAAGTAATTGTCAAGTCAAAGAAAGATTGGCATGTGAGGATTGAAGAAGCTTTGTGGGCATATCGCACAACGTTTCGCACTCCTACGCAAGCAACTCCTTATGCATTGGTTTATGGTGTGGAGGCTGTTTTACCGCTAGAACGTCAAATACTTTCATTAAGAATAGCAATTTAAGAAGAACTTACCAGCGAGGACAATGCTCACCTGCGCTTGGAAGAGTTAGAAGCTTTGGATGAAAAGAGGTTGGAAGCACAACAAATATTGGAATGTTATCAAGCTCGTTTGTCCAAAGCCTTCAACAAAAAGGTAAACATTCGTTCCTTTCAAGTTTGTGACATAGTGCTTGCAGTGCGAAGACCAATTATCTTTCCGCAAAAGATCAAGAAACTTGAAGCAAAGTGGGATGGTCCTTATGTTGTGGTCAAAGTATACTCAAGTGGGTCGTATAAGCTCGCTGACAAAGATGGTGTTGAAGTTGGACCAATCAACGGGAAATACTTGAAACGCTACTATGCTTGAAAGTTAAAAAAAAATGTTCCTTGACGCACGAGCTAAAATTGCATGTTACTCCTTTGATGTACGAGTTGAAACTGTAAATTTGAACTACGTTCGGCTTGATTCCTTTACGGGATACGTAGGCAGCTTAGAAAAAAAATTCTAAGTTCAGCCCTAACATAAAAAAAAAAAAAAAAAAAAAGTCCTCATAACAAACAAAAAAAAAGGGAAAAAAAATAATATATTGGACAGCCCAAACAAATTGGGGCGGCCCAGAAGACAATTGCAGAAAAAAAATTGAGAGAAATCGATCAAGGCCCCAAAAAAAAAAAAAAAAAAGAAAAAAAAAAAAAAATAAAAATATTGGACAGCCCACAAAAAAAGGGGACAAAAAAAAGAAAAAAAAAGGAAAATGAAATGATGTTTGCGTGTGGGCTTTCAAAAAAAAAAAGAATAAAATGAAAGGAAGCCCAAATTAAAAAAGAGCAGAGGGCCTGCACATATTACAATCAAGGTGCCTAAATAAAAAATAAAAGGGAAGTCATGTAAAAAAAAAAAAAAGAGAGAGAACGAAAAAGATGAAAACAGTAAAGAAAAAAAGAAAGAGATTGAGAGAGAAAATAATTTGATTAAAAAAAATTGTCTATGTGTTACAAAGAAAGTTGAGAAGTACAATATTATCTATTTATCTAAAGATCTCCAATTTTTGGTTTTCTTCCAATTTATCTCAAATTCAGCCTTGGCCTCCTCTATCCTTTTTGTCAAATCAGTGGGTTGATGAGATCGTCTTTGCACACAAGTCAATATCTTCTTGTCAATGAAAACTGAAGAATGTAGTCAAAGTCGTTGTTCTTCACACGTCTTTTTACGTTTTGATAAGTCATCAAGTCTAGAGTCAATATCATCTCTTTTGGAATGAAGATTTTTAATCTCAGCATCTATGTCGTCGATGGTGTCGATAACCTCTTTCAAATTGGCTCTCCTTCCTTCAAGTTGTTGTCGGGATTTGGAAATACATGCTTGGTTGGTAGATAGATTGTCATGTTGAAGTTGTAGGGAAACAATCGTCCGAACATTTTCAAAAATTGTAGCTAAAGAGGCTCTGAAAGATGTCATACCTTCATGATCTAGATTGGATAAAAGAGACATAATATCTTCTTCCCAATTCAAAACGTCTGTCATAGGAGTTTGGTTGAGGTAATCAATGATTCCTTGAAAAATATCCTCAACGTTAATATCTTCTGTAGAGGCATCTTCACAAAGATTAGAGGTGACATTGAATTCATCTAAAAGTGATTCCGGTGCGACATGATAAATATCATTGTTGACTAATTGCGGAGATGAAGCTGTGAAGTTTGTAGCATTATAATCATCCCCAACAAAATCATCATCGGGTATATCACCTTCAAGGCTCGAGAGCTTTCAAAGAAAGTAAAATAAAAAAAAAAAGATTAAAGGATATATACTACAAAAAAAAAGAAAAAAAGAGACAAAAGTCCAAAAGAAAGTTTCTGTATAAAATATATATATATATATATATATATATATATATATATATATTCTATAAAAAAAAAAAAAAAAAAAAAAAAAAAAAAAAAAAAAAAAAAAAAAAAAAAAAAAAAAAAGAAGGGGGGGGAATTAAAAAGGTTGTGAGTTTATTAAATAAAAAGAAGGGCAGTAGTGAATTAAAAAGGGCTGCTACGTTTTTTTATTATTATTATTTTATTAAAAAAAAAAAAAGAAAGCAGTATGTAACTTACATGATTAGCCAAAGTTGAAGGAGACATAGTGGAACTTGGAACAACATCCAAAAGAGGAATATCTTGCAAAGAATCTACAGGAATAGCTAGAGTAGGTGAAAGTCTTTTCTTCTTTGGAGGACGATTCCAAGGATGATCTCGTTCTTCATCACTTTCCGAGAGACTCTCGTTGGATTGATGATCACCAGTAACAACCGAAGTTAAAATCTCCTTTGTAGTTGCAGTAGTGCTTGGGGAAATCGTGAAAGGTTTCGACTTTCCTTTGTAAGTCAAAGACTTCCACCACAAATCATACTCTTTCGTACAAAGGGGCATGGTAGAACTTGTTGCAATAGTTACCCGAGATTTTGTTCTACAACCAACAGACGATTGCCATATAGACAATAACTCTTTTATCGACTTGCAAGATGGCTTTGATTTCAAAATACCGGGGACGTCTTGACAAAAACCAAATTGTCTGCAAAATCTATGAGGGCTGTATGGTATGATTAAATAATCCTTACCTTGTCCGAGTGTCAAGTAACATGAACGAATGCTGATCAAAAGAGCAAGGTTCCGAGGGGAAAGTTTTCCTTCATCAATCAAGGTTTGCTTATCTTTACCGAATGAAAGGAAGCTATGAAAGGTATCACCTGGCTGTTGAAAAAGATTTACCGCTTCAAGACGAGAAAAGTATTTCGCCATCTTCTCTCCATGGAATTGAACCATTCTGGCTGGTGATTTGATGTTGACATGTTTAAAATGTGAGTCAAAGTGTTGCGCTATCCAAGCATAGACAATGTGAATTGGGAATGTAGCTCTACAACGCCCAAGTGCAGATGAATGGACGATCTCGTTAAGACCATTGTAAATATTTGCTAGTACTGGAATCACAAGACAGAAGCGGCGGCTGCAAGCCATGTAACTTGCAACTTTGAAAACATCCGGACGAATGTAGCCTGCATTCTTACCCGGAAAAAGGAACTTACATATCCAACATGAAAAGAATGCTGCCAATTCTGTCTCTGCACGTATGGCCTCCGAAATATTTGAGTCTCCAAATAATTTGTCAAAATCTATTGCAGGAAAGGAGGAATTTACGGTAAAGGTTGAAGGAGTCGGATTGCAAGTCATTTTAGGCAATTGACGCTTCCGCGTTACCAAAGATCCTGGCAGAGGGGGGGTATACCTGTTTAATCCTTTAAACCAAAATCGAATCCATTGCTCAAGCATTATGCTGGTGGGATCTCCATCTGCAAGTTTCCCTAATGCAAAAAAAAAGATACTTACAACTTTGAGGGGTTCGTTTGTCAAACAGTTCTCTCGCAGATGGAATAACTTCGTCGTAAAGGAGGCCGCATGCAGGTAAACCGGTAAGTGTGAATATGTCCCAAATTGAAATCGACAGCTCACCAATAGATGTATGCAAAGTGTTGGTCGAAGGACACCACTGGTTGCAAAAAACACGCATCACATTCTCACAACGACCATAGGTGAACAACGACGCATGCACAACATCATAGACCTCTGCATTCTTCAAGGCTCGTTCATGATTTACAAGAATGTACTCGGTCCACTCCCAGTAATATTTTGTGTAACTTACCTCACCAAAGTTGAATGAATGAACATGCCATGAGGACTTCTCCGTATTTGTAGTAGTAAAGGGACGAGAAAACTCTCGCGATTGTGAATCTGCTTCATGAGTAGTCGATGACAACAAACTTACCACTTGAGGAGGGGATGAAGGATGAACATTACGAGTCGCGGTAGAAGACCAATTGGTGATTCGGTGGTAGCTTGCGACTCCTTGGGAGGTAGGTGCGAATGGACCAAATCCAGCTTCATGTACTTCTAAGTTTAAAGATTTGATTCGAGACCTATTGCGACGATCAAGAATGACGATATGTTTGTAAGGTTTGTCAGCATCCTTAATATCCATAATCTGGACAAAAAAAAAAAAAAAAAAAAAGTCAGTCTTTTTATTAAAAAATAGAGAAACAAAAAATATTATAGTTAAAAAAAATAATAATAATAATAAAAATAAATAAAAAAAAAAGATTTTTCCGAGACTGCCAAGATAGAAGAAAGAAAAAAAAATAAATAAAAAGGAGTTATTTTGAAAACAGTGAGAGAAATAAAAATAAAAAAAATAAAAAAAAAGTCTTTTGACCCTACTTTTTGAAATCACTCCGTGTTTGGCCCTGTTTTTGAAACTATTTCCTAATTTGGCTTTGAATCATTCACAAAATCAGTCATTCTGGGTCTCACTGACAAAAACAAAATTTCTCTCTCCTCATTTTCTCTTTGATCTTAACAAAAAAAAAAAAATCAAGATCTTGAAAATCATTTGCTTGGTTTATGAGTTAGATTAAAATATTTGTAGGATCAAATCGAGAGCAAATCAAATAATTAAATTAAATTTTGAATTTGACATATGATATAGTAATCCAAATATTTGAAATTTGACAAAGAAGACTCTCGGTTTCTTAAGGTATAATTAATCTATTGACCAAAACAAAAATGAAAATTAAATTTATTAGTGTAAAAGAAATAAAAAATCCACATAAATCTCATTCATATATATATATATATATAATATATGGAGCTAGGTATTTCCATTATATTTTTAAAATTGGAAAGTAGACCCATAAGTGTCACAACTATGCTGCAAAGATGTCATATTTTAGCCTTCTCCTGAAGATTAACCAACTAAAATGGGATCTTACTTCGAAAACCATTTCTATAAGATACTTTTCACATCCTTCCAAACATTTTCTCCGATAGTCTGTAGTGTTAACATAATAAGCATTCCAAGAATAAACTCGTGAGGGCTTAAGCCCAAAGCGGACAATATCATATTAATGTGGAGTTAGGTGAGGAAGCGGGCCAAACCTGATGGGAATAACGGGCCCAACAAGTGGTATTAGAGCCCAAGGTTAAGTGGGTTGCATATGTTCGGTGTGGGAAGCCCTCAATGTGATGTCCAACGATGGTGGTGTCTTGCGGTGTGTTCCGGAGGGAGGCCACGGGTGTGTGGTGGTCCAGAAGTGCAAGCGGATTTCGTTGGAGGGGAGGTCCACGGGTTTGTGGTCCTTGGTTTGAGGGGAGGATTGTTGAGGTTGGTGTGTCAACCCAAGTCCCACATCGGAAGATTAAGCAAGAGTTGTCTAATATATAAAGAGTTACATCTACTCCATTAGTATGAGGCCTTTTGGGAAAGTCCCAAGAACAAAACCGTGAGGACTTAGACCCAAAGCGGACAATATCATACTAATGTGGAGTTAGGCGAGGAGGTGGTCCAACCTAATGGGAGAAACGGGCCCAACAAGTGCTTAAATTTGTCACACGGTGTCTCTCCCAGCAAGACCACCAGAATCCAACACCCGACAACACACTCAATGGGTCAAGCGCACTGCCTTGACCCTTATGCGGAAACAAGTAATTATCAAAGATAATCAACACACCAACACTTACGAGAAACAATCTCAACCTTTATATTAACAAATAAAAGGAATACACATAAAGAGCCAGTCCATGCACAAGGACTGCTCGGCCAACACAAGGACAATGATAGAATACAATCCACTCGACTATTCTATCACTCACGACTGCCTATCTATAGCACAATCGTATGTCAACACGACACACTGTTGACTCACAATGCACAACACATGCGCACTGTCACGCACACAACTCCGGCCACTCTCTTGCCTCTCGTGTGTACCTGCTTGCCTCTCATACATCTCGTCTGTACACATCTACCCCTATTTATAATCATAACTAGGGTTGGCAGAGAACGCATGGGCCAAACCCATCTTCGGTCTTTCCCGACATAATAGGAGTCCTACTCAAACTAGGACTTCTAATCCCACAAGGACACTAACTCATGCCACCGCCTGTGCCACACTGCTCGGCCCACCAAGCCCGAAAACCCCTCCAATCCAACCCCAACAAAAAAATGATTAAAAAAAAAACTTAAAAAGATTATTTTAGCACCCGTAAATCCTGAAAAAGTAGTAAAGAAGAAAGTAAATTACCTTTGAACTAATGTTTCTCCGGCTTTAGAACCTAGCAATTTTCGGATTTGGTTTGTTTGGGAATTAGCTTCCACTCTTCTACAAATTCCAGTTTAAAGATGCCCATGGGAAGATTAGGAATATGAAAAGACATGAAGTTTAAAAGATATTGAAATTTTTAGGAATTGAGGGAAATTGCTTAATGATTTTTTTTTTCTCTTTTTAGTAGTCTTTGTATTGAAGAGGGAATATATATTGAAGCTTTAGGGAATAGTGGGAAGTTTGAAATATATATATATATATATATATATTATATATTTGGTAAATATATGCTATTTATTTTTTTTAAATTCTAGTATTATTTGTATGCTTTTAAAATTCCACTATCTCATGTTGTTTTTTATCACCATTAATCATTCATTTTGTTAATATTTTTTTTTTATATTTTAATGAAATTCCCGTGGAAAAAAAAAAACTTCCACTACCCATGTAACCTCAAAATTTTATGTTTTTTTTTTAAAGATTAGTTTATATATATATCTCGTAGATATATAAATATTATTTATATATTTAAATGATTAAATATTATTTATATATTTTAAATATATATATATATATATATATATTTATATTTATATATTTTATATATTAAGATATTAAAGGATTTGCCTCCTTAGATGAGTGACACGTGACAACATCATAGCCACTGATTCTCACTCACTCTATCTATAAATAGAGGGCAAATTCCCTCAAGAAAGGGTTACACACACTACACACTCACTCATTCAAGAAGCTGTGAAGTGGAGAGATATTCGAAGGATACCGAACCTCTGTCGAAATCGGCCCTTCCTCTCAAAGCCCAAATCCATTCCGAGACAAAGTCCAAAAGCCATCGGAAGAAGAAATCGGATTGTTCGATAGATCAAGATCAAGCTTTTGCCCAAAATGCCCATCGGAAGAAATCAAATCAATTGGATCGAGACAAGCCCAAAACGCCTCTCGGATCCACGACGGATCGAATCAACGGATCTATAGAGATTGGACCCGAAATCTCATTTATTGTATAAATTTGTTGTATTCAATTGTCACATTTCTTGTAATTTCGAATTTTATAGGAAATAAAAGTTTAATTGTCTACAATATCATTTTTTATAAGAAGATTACGTTTATATATTAAATGACTTTTTCTTTTATGTCCAAAAAAATTATCCTTTAAATAAATATATATTAAAACAGTTATAACAAGTGTGTCAATATTATGTATTAATATATTATATTTAAAAATAGTTATGAAAAGTGTAATTAGGATTGTTATAAAAAAACCTTTATGGTAACACTTATGTTATATGTTGCTAAAAAATTTATATTATTAGTATATGAAAAGTGTAATTAGGATTGTTATAAAAAAACCTTTATGGTAACACTTTTGTTATATGTTGCTAAAAAATTTATATTATTAGTATATCTAAGCAACAATTACTAAAATTATAACTACATTATGTATCAATATTTATATTTAGATACATATTAATTGAAGTATTTCTACTTGTATGATTTGATATTACTTAATTAAAAATGTTGCGAACAAAATGTTGTTACAAGCTAAATTTGTTGTAATGGCTTTTGGATATGTAATTTAAAAAAATCATATATCAGTCACAATAGAAAAATGTAAAAGAAAAAATTATTGGAATATGATTATTCCTTTGAATAATAATTCTGCATAAAAAAATTATAGTATGTTCTACAAAACTTGACAAACTGAACTTTAAAAATAATCGAGAAATATACGAAAAATCGAATATTACATAAAAAATAGTAGAATAAAAAAATTTAAAGAATATCATAAGTTTATATAAGATCAAAATTTAAAAAATTTAAAAAATATATAAATAAAACTAATTCCTTATAAAAACATTAGATAAAAAATAGTAAAATACCATCGATTTAAGAATATTAAACGTTTTAAATAAGACAAAAATTCAATAAATTAAAAGAAATAATAATAACATAAATACAACGAATTGTATATAAAAATTGAACTTTTTTTGTCCTTCCGTCCAAAAATTCCACTGAGCTAAACATCATTATTTGCTAATTTTTTACATAATTTAAATATATACTTAAGCTATCCACTTCATTTTTTTCCCAAAATGAGTTTTTTTTGTTGTTATCATTCTATTTCTTTTTTTTTTTTTTTTTTTTTTTTTTTTTTTGGGTCATTTGAATTATATAATATAAGAAAACATCAAACCACAAGTAGTACTACTTCTGAATAGACTAACTAATAATAATAATATGTACAGATTCTTTGCTTCCAAACAAACGAATCTATCCGTCCATCTCTGCAACTTCAATTTCTTCCTATTCACAAACAAAAGGAGAAAGAAAAGCAACACCAAAAGCAATGGCCACCTCCATGAGAAATCATTAATAATCATTGTCAAAATACAACATGCTTCTTCTTCACGCTTGATCAATTTAGTGGATCAGATCCGAAACCCAACCCACATCTGGATTCGGAACATCAGAAGGATTTCCAATTTCATTTCCATTGCCATTACCGCCCAGATTAGACTCGAATCGATCTAATGGATTCTCTTTGCTCAGCTTTTCGAACATTTTGACTCTTAAATCTCTATTGGATTCTACCCTCTCCATTAATGGCTCTTCCTTGCATCCGCCCTTGTCCCAGGCATTGAAACAGCCCATCCCGGGTCGACCCACTGCCCTGGTAGGAGTGGATGGCAAGCTACAGAATCCGGGTCGGGCCATGCCTACCTCGGCGATCCAACAACTGGACTGTTCATCTGTAAACCCCATGAGGACAGCATGGTGGAGGAGGAAGAGGAAGAGGAGAAAAGAAATAGAATGATAAAAACAAAAAACTCAATTTGAGAAAAAAATGAAGTGGAGAGGTTAAGTATATATTTAAATTATGTAAAAAATTAACAAACAATGATGTTTAGCTCAGCGGTTAAACGCTGAAGGATTTGACTCTCGTCAGCGGCAAGATTACGGAATTTTTGGACGGAAGCCAAAAGAAGAGACTTTTTAATGCAAAACTCAGAATTTTGAAAAGTTCGAGTAACATCCAAAGTTTATATAAAATTAAATTTTAATGATTTGAAAGAAAATTAAAGAAATTATTATAAATTACAATTAATGGTAACAAAAAACATTAAATGGATATTGGAAGATAAATATATAAAATAAAACAAAAAGACAATAAAAACTAAAAACAATGTAATTGGAAAGTTGTAATTTTATATATATATATAAAAGATATATGTACATATTATTATAATGCCTAAATATATAATAATATTTTAAACATTCAATCTACACCATCAAATCATATTCAGATATCTTATATGAACAAACTGGGTAGACATATATTATGGTAATAATGTTTAATTAGGTTTGAGAAAAATGATGGTTGTTTGGCAGTTGAGCAACCTTTCATAACTTGGCTTAGGGAGGAAATGTTTTCATTTTTGTTTGTGATGATGACAAAATGATTATTGCTTCTCAAGTACGTATGCATCTCTAATAAGCAAACAATAGTGCTTCCAAGGGATAACCATTTTTTTTAATTAAAAAAAAAAAAAAAAAGGATAATTATTTTTTCATTGATCTTTTTGCTTTCTTTTGTATTATGAGGGTTTAGGGATATTCATTCTAATCCTGTTGTCTAAAAGAAACTATGATTTATCATCATCATTATTATTATTATTATTATTAAAAATGTTTCAATTTTATCATGTCATATTATATAATATATATACACTAATAAAAAAAAAAATCTTAAGATTACATAATAATATAAAAGATATAATCTTATATATATAAAAAAGATATATTGATATGATTAAAATATTATTTAACTCTAAAATTTTTGTTGAGCAACAAAAGTTTCCTGAATTAAAAAAATAATAATAATAAATTAAGAAATATAAATTGTATAGTATTAATTATAGATGATTAAAGGATAAATATTAATAAATATATATTTATTTTTTAGTGTGATAAATAAAAATAAATAAATCAAAAATGGAAGAAGTGTATATATATATACATATTATTGAAAATTATATTACTCCTACATATTTTTACTCAAGTTTTTATGTAAAATAAATAAATTGAAAGTTGGCTTCATTATATATATATATATATATATATAAATAAAAATCAATAAGTAATAGTTGGCTATAAATTATTAATTATATTTAGTGAAAATATCTATAAATGTCATATTGATATCTTAAGACTTGACCAATTTTTCTCGAACTCATGACATTTAGATTATAAGTAAAGTTGTTTCGAATTGAATTATGTCTTCTCGAGAAATAGTGTATGGAAGCTTAACCATTTAAATAAATACCAAATGATTCTAAACTATTTCTATATAAATATCGAAATCCATCCAATAATCCTTCAAATAAAAACAGTAAAAAAACAAAAAGATACAGTTTTTCTTTCCCACAAATTTCACAACTGACTGCAATCAGTTGGTACGAAAGAAATAGTCTGTTTCTGAAGATCATGAATCACTAACATATTCTGCTGCTGAACATTTCCAAATATAGACATTCCGTTGGAACTTCCCATAGCCAAGCAAGCCAAACCAATTCCCGAATCAGCAATAATGTAATTCTCAGCCGGTAACTCCAAATCCCCACCACCTTTAAAATGAAACTTCATCTTCGGAACTTGTATATTATCCGTACCAGAATCCAAAGAAAAACACAGTTCTAAACCAACAGAACTCGAATTATCAACCGGAAGTTTCATTTGGGAAACAAATTCTTTCTTAACCAAATCGAATGCACTTTCTTCCAAATACGTTATTGTCGTCCCGGAATCAATTATTATCCCTCCACTTCCGTCGTTCTTTAGCCGGAAAGTTGATTCCTTGATTGAAAGAAGAGTTTCACCCACCGTGATTCCTTCAAGATCAAGATAATAAAAAGACGGCTGAGATGGATTCTTGAGTAAATTAGAAGTAATACTACTTTTTGTGGTAATATTATTAAGGTTACTAAAAGTTTCCAAAGATCCCATCAAAAGTTTACTTCTTTTGTTATCGTCAATTGAAGTTAGGCAATATGAGAATTTCTGAAGATGAAGCTGCGAAACAAGTGATAAAGGACCACGGCCTAATCCAACTAATCCGCCGCCTTGACTGAACCCACTTCCTTGATTGTCTTCTCCGCAACCAAAAACTATATTTCCAACTGAAACTTCACCGAATTTGAATGTTTCAGATGCCATGAATCCTTGTGTCGAGGAATAATCTCCGTAAGTATAGAGATACTCACATCCATTACCGCCGTCGCAAGAAGAGGTGGGCAGGGATTTACAGAGTTTACTGGAACACGGGAGTGAAGAAAAAGTGGAGGATTTTTTGGGATCAAAATCTGGTGAATCAGAAGACTGGTGATGATCGAAACAGTTCTTGCAAGATTTGCATTGTGTCCAAATTAAATCACTTCCTGTATCCATTATAGCTGAATAAGAAGAAGGAGGAGTGCCGATTGATAACTCCATTAGAAACTCACCGTTTCCTGGATAAACTGGGGTTTCCATTTCCATAATCTCTGAATCTGAATCTGATTTTGACATTAAACTAAGCATCTGATGCAGCCTTTGCTTACCTCTCCGCATGCCACGTTGTAGAAGCTCTAATTTTGTGAAGTTTCCATCTGAATCGATGTGTTTCAGAGAAACCTGAAAACCCTGATTTTGTGCAGTTATTATTCTGGACGTGGAAAAACAGGGTGAAACTAAAAAGACTAAAAAGACTGAAGCTGCTATTGTTGGAGCAAGAAACAGGCTTATCCTTGGATGAATAATAATTTGCACCATTTTTTTTTTTAATCTTCCTTGGTTCAATTCAAGTACGTAGGAAGGAGAATGGAGAATCAAAGTTTATTTCTGCTACATATAAAAGACAAAAAGTTTAGAAATTAGGTTAGATAATTCCATGAAAGAGACTAGGAAGGTAGGGAAGAAGTGAACAAAACAATGGAGAAAAATTTGGACAATTTCAGTGTCAATGGAAGGTGATATATATAAATTTGGCCATCCTTAAACATATTTTTGTTGATAAATTTATTTTAATATTGTATAAAGTCAAAGAAAATATATGTTAAACATACTATAAAGACATCATATAAGCAATTATAGTAAAGAGAAAATGATAAGACTAATTTTCCAATATCTATATATATATATATGTGTGTGTGACTGTGTGAGAAATGATGATGAGTTGAAATCAAAGTAATAATCCCAACTTGTAAGAACACTTTGTTTCACAAAATTAGGTGAAATATCTCAACCATTTGATTGACTAATTAGGAAATGGGGCAGAAAAGCATCAACTTGTATTTACTTTAACATCTTTATATTTGGAAACTAATCCAATAAGTTTTCTCATCGTCTAGAGAATCATAACCTTTCATTTATTTTTTAATTCATTATTATTATTATTCATATATTGCTCTAGACACTGAAATTTTATTTATATATTTAAATATATATTGAAAGATTTTGCTCTTGGATAAGTGATACATGACAAACTAATAACCATTGATTGTCACTCTCTTCATCTATAAATAGAGACCAAGAGAAGCATTCAAGTGAGGTGGAAATCGGAGATAAAATCGGTGGTGGCAGAGAAGAAAAGAAACTCCGACGATTCCCTTCGGGGATCGTCGTCCATAGTTTCTGGCGCATCCTCCCTCCCTTAGAGATCAAGCTCAAGGCTCTCGAGAAGTCAAATCCATTCCGAGATCAAGTCCAAAGACCATCGGAGAAATCAAATACAGATGGATCGAGATCAAGCCCAAAGGCCCTTGAAGTTCAAATTTATTCCGAGATCCAGCCCAAAATGCCCATTGGAAGAAATCAAAATCCATTGGATCGAGACAAGCCCAAAATGCCCTCGGACCCACGACGAAAAGAATCGGCGGAGAAATATAAATATTCGAGCCCAATATCAAATATATATTATCATGTGAGATTTATATATTTTTTATTATTTATTTTGCAGATAATAATTCGAAAATAAAAATTTAATTATTCACAATTGCCCTATATATTTTAATTCTTTAGGAAGAAAGTATAACTTAATTGTTAATGATTCATTTATGATTTGATAGGTGATGAGTTCCACACATGTTAGAGGCTAAAACACCTTAATTTTTTTTTTTATTATATATATTAATTCATTTTTACAACTTTTTAAGGGAAAATATTAGTTACCAATTATGTTATAAACTATATATAAATTATCACATAAAAAATAAAAGTTTAAAAAATTAAAATGTATTTTATGAATCTAAAATAAATTTAAGATTATAACCAAAAATAAATATCTACTATCTTTTTTTCTTTTTGATCAAAAGCTGAAGTATATTGCTAATAAACATCAACTAAAGAAGCTGTAAACCTCATTCCCATTCACAAAACCCAATAAGGTTAAGACCATGGGACGCTAAGTCGCTAACAGGTGAGCCGGTTTATTGAATCGACTATGAGTACCTAAGTCAATTCTTATATACTATTACACATTCAATTATCATTTTCAATTTGAGACGGGGTATCACAACATGAATAAAAGACAAAGCCTCAACAATTTCCACCGAATAAGTGGTGATATTAAGAGCCCCAGACAATCCCTCAAAGATCAAGCCATCATTCTGTCTAATTAATGAGAACCCCAATTGTAGCTTTCGTCCCCTTAAGTGAACCATCAAAATGGACAAAGGCAACATTAGCATACATAAGTAATCTGAATGTGGAACGTTTGAGTAGCGACCCCTTAAGTTAGAAATATCCAAGTTTGTCTGACTAAAGAAGTGAACACGTGCAAAGAGTGTTGAAAATAAATTGATTTGTGGCATACCAGATACAACCATAAAACAACACAGAAGTTGCGAATCTCCTCCTGCGACCATTCCTTCATTCCAAGATAGAGCAGATCAACCACTAAGAGAGGATGAAGCTGCTATAACCGGAAACAAAATGGAAATTTTCGCCACACCTGTTGTGCATGTAATGCCGTCTCCACTCTCCGTCTCCAGAGCATTCAAACACACTTGGCAGCCTCTGTTTCCCAACTGCTGGCAAGATAAATTTTCACCAGTGGCTAAAATGTTATGAGAAGCACGCCACATAAATTGCCTAGTTTTTGGGAGAATCAGAAGCTTCCAAACCCATGTCCAAAGGTCCTTCGTAAGGGATGAATCAGAAGGAGCCGAGCCGCCCCATTCCCAAATCCCAACCTTGAGTGATGAATGACCAGCCACGAACCGGATTTCACATTGAACACCCCATCAATTGTAAATTTCCAGACTAGCTTATCACTCACTGGTAAAGGGCTAAGAGGAATCTTTAATATTGCTACCAACTTGTACCTTGTCTGGAAGAAACCAATCACGGATAACAAGAAGCTTTCAACAGCGGTATGTATCATCAATAAGGTCTACCACAGTTGCCAAACCAGATTTAGATGCTTTGTTTATTAAGGGGCGTCCATGATTTGTAGTAGGGAGCCAAGAATTGTTCCAGATAGATATCGCCTTCCCGTCCCCTATTTGAAATATCAAACTCTCCTTCAGCAAACGTTTCCCACTCATTAGACTTCTCCAAATCAAACTCGATTGCCTTGTTAGAAATTAGAATGCTTGTGATATTTGGCCTAAAGAATCTTTGCTAACTAGCGAGTTAGGGCACCACAGTAGCCACTAGCACTGTTTGGCTAACAAAGCCATATTAAAACATTGTGGATCCCGAAATCCCAAACCACCTTCTCCCTTAGGACCACATAAATCAAGCCACTTCTTCCAGCAAATTCCCTTCTTCATATGTGTATTACCCCACTAGAAACGCCGAAACAATCTTATCACAGATGCCTTTCGGAATAAGAAAGCAGCTCATAATATACGTCGGAATGGCCTGAAGAACAGCTTTTATCATTACCTCCTTACCAACATAGGATAAAAACTTCTATCTTAATTTTATAATATCACAAGTGGAAAATAAATATTAATATCTCATCATTATAACAATCTTTTTATTTTTTTTCATATATTTTTGCTAATAACAGTATAGGGTCCTTTAATATATAACTATATATTAATAATTTAATTGTTTAAATTACTTATTTTGAATATGTTCATAAAAAGTTAAATTAATTAATATATAAATATACATAAAATAATAAAATATTTGAAAAAAAAAAATTACTTAGTAAAATGTTATAATATAAGATATATATCACTCCAACGTATAATATTGTAAGTCATAAATGAGATTGATATTATTTGAACTACTTTTCTTATCAAAATAAAAATAATATTTTTTAAAAAATAATATTTAGTATAACATAGTATAATGAATAATAAATATTATTTTTGAGAAGATATTTAATTCATTAAAATCATAAATTGCAATTTTATTTTATTTTTAAAAAAAGAAAATATGTTTAGTCTTGAATATATTTTTTAAAAAATATATATAATTTTTTCAATTGAAAAAAAAACTAATAAAACTATTATATATATATATATATATATATTAGAAAAATATTTTTATAAAACTAATAATAATAAAGGAGAATATAAAGCAAAGAAAGAAACAAAGAATGGAGAATAATTCATTGATAATACAGATTACTCCAGTATATTACTTGTATATAATCCTTCCATAAAAGAGATACAACTATGGAGGGTTTAAAGAGTAGATTATATATACATAGGAGTTTTCAATAAATATTCATATAATTACATAGATTTATCACCTCCCTTGATATGTCTAATTAAAAACTTACTAAAGAAAAATTATTGAAAAAAAACTCATAAAAAGTGTACACCTTCCCTTATACACATCACTTGATCAAAATATTACATATCATTTATGAATCGACACATTCCAATTTTGTACACTAATCTTTCAAATGTTGAAGTTGATAACGCCTTATTGAATAAATTTACCAAATTGTTAATTGTACTAATCTTTTGTTGAAAGATAAACCATATTCGTATGTTTTGAGTCATTGAACTTAATCAAATACAATAATAACTTACTTTATTAATTGATATAATATCTGCATGATTTGAAGAAATAATAACAAGTGACTTCTTGATAGAACGTCTCCACATGTAAAAGATAACTTGTCTAAAATTTTAGACATATCAAAAGACTTTTTAAAATCATTCTAATATCTTCCGGTTGGACATGGACTAAATATTTCTAATTAAAAGTTATATCAATATCACATTATTAACAAGATACATCAATATCCCTTTTGCACTAATATATGGTATTTCAATACTAATAATTTCTTCATCATTCTTGCAAGATCGAAAAATGTATTTCTTCATTTTATTTTATTTTATTTTTTGTATTAAGTGATCAAATAACTATAGGGGTACCTAATGGATGCGCTTTGTTCATAAACAAAAAATATTTTAAAGGTTCTTCTTTTAGTATAAATTGATTGAAAAATATTTAATCTTTTAAGTGCTTAATTTGTAGGTAGAGACAAATATTTTATCAAGTAAACCATATAAATAAGTCATAGTTACATTCATAAGATGCATACTAAAATTTTTATTAGTTGACGAACTATTGAGACATCACCAAGTAACTATATCCACCAAAATAGAATATTTGACACTAACCTCGTTAATTCTAAATTTTCGCAAAAAATCTTGTGTAACAAATTTTATTTTATATTTCACGAATTTATTTTTCTTATTTTATTTTCGCACAAATACCATTTGTACCCTATAGGTATTAACATATTCAAGTGTCTTAATTGCAAACCCAAAAATATCATATTTTTTAAGTGAGTTTAATTGTTTTTAAATTTCATCTTTCTAAAATATAGTCACAATCATACATACTTCAACACTCATCAATGGATACATACTCATGATTACCATTGTAATTCGTAATAGTTTGCATTCAATAATATATAAAATGTATATATATATTTTCTTCAATTATTTTCAGTTGAGACATAATTTATTAAAATCTCATTATTATCTTTTTTTTTTTTTTTTAGTATTATAGGTACTTGAATTAATCTTTTCTGGAGTTATTTTATTTATTATGTCTATTGACTCTTGAATAGTATACATTTTTGAATGGGTTCATTTTGAATATTTGCTCCATTTATTTTACAAGAATTATTATCTTTAGAAATAATTAGTCTACCACGCTTCTAGCATGTCTAAGCTCATTTGTTATTTCATTGATGATTTGTCCTACTAGGACATCATTTTGTACAAGAACATTTGTAACTAGTATATGTGACTCAGTCATTGTCTTTAGGTCAATAAATGCATTTGGTAATTGATTTATATACTTTACAAATTAAGTATCTTTTTGAACTTTAAGTTGACGTTTAATTTGTATGGTGATTAATATATTGTAAAGTATTATATTTAATTTTTTTTACCAAACTACATTTGTTTTAATCCCCTTACATTAGGAATATTGATTCGACAAATCTTATAGTAGAAAGATCTATATTGCTCATAGGAGAGTCAATCCAAATATACATTCCCAATCTTCTTTAAAAACCCATATTTGTGCATATGGTAGAGTTATAAGAAAATATATTGTACACTCAAAAATTTTAAGATGAAAAATATCTAACTCTCAATCGTAAGTCAATTGTAATGGAAAAAATTTATAATAGATTATTGGCCTAATGTGTACAAGTGCTAATGAATGCAAATGCATGACCATAGTAGTAATGGAGAATCTTGTTCTCATAGGCAAAGGGTTAGTTATCAATTTTTCTCATAGTCTATTATTTGAGGAAATAATCTCACAATTAGTCTATTATTTGAGGAAATAATCTCGCAAACTCAAGGTTGCGAGTTGATAATAAATATACTTGAGACAATTCATTTGATACGTTTATTACAACCATAAAATATATAAATGGCTCACACATATCACCATGAATTATTTCAAAACATGTTAGAATTCAATATCAACTTTAATTAATGATAGCTTAATAATTTATTTATCTTGAGAAGAAGAAGTACATGAAAATTCTTTCAGATTTTTCAATGAGTGTCTATACAAATTTTCATAATTTTTATTTTTTCGCATCATATTGAACTAGGATGCCCTAATTCATCATGCCAAATAGTAAAAGTTCTTAAATCAATAAACTTCTTATTTATTGTGATATTTCTTATAATTGCACTTGTAGAGCATTCAATTAAATTTGTACTATTTGTCTTTATTTTGATAAATATTATAATAAATGAATAATAAATATATGATAAAGGATAATTATATTATTACTAAAATACTAAATAAGTAATAAAAGATAAATATATCATATTAAATACTAAATAAAAAATAATAGATAAATAAATATATGAGATAAATTTGAAAATTTTCTTTTTGCATGTTCGGAAAAGTTAGCCATATTCGTATCAATATTAATCAAATCTTGATATAATTTACATCAACATCATTACTCCTTTTTCAAGTCATATCTCGAGAAATAAAATTTACTTTGTCATTTTTACCTTACTCTTAATACATGTCTTATGAAAAAAAAATAGATTTTTGTGTGATTAACAAAATATAAAATTTATATTTTTCTTGACAATTTTTCTTTGTCAGCTTGTGCCCTTTTGAAAAAAAATTCATTTTTTTTTTTCGTATTCCATGACAAGACATATATCTATAATTAGTGTACTACCACTTCTAGTGGTAAGAACATTAAAACATTATCACTTTTGGTAGTAAGACAAATACTACAACATACGATAATAAGGCCATTAAAATATTACCACTTCTAATAGTAAGACACATATGTTGTTTGTTTAAAAAAAAAAAAAAAAAAGACACATATGTTGTTAAAATATTAACACTTTCGGTGGTTAATAACATATACCTATCACTTGAATATTAGATTGATAAAAAATAGATATCATATTAAATATATAAGATAAACATACCAAATATAATAATAATTAAAATAAAATAAACATTTTTTAATGATCATTGCTCTCTCCCACTTCTATTGGTTATTGATATTTTGACATTAAATTTTCATCTTGATAATTGTTGTATAATAGCTAAATTTAACATGATCATATGAATATATCTATATTTATTATCTTGACTAAGGATAAAAATATGAGACGACCTCTTTTTGGGTTATAAATTCTACCAACATTCACTTTCGAGAATGAAATAGAACTCGTTGGCCAAATTTTTTTATTATTAATGATCAAAAGCATAAAGAATCAAGTTAAAAACTTTCACGCATAGTTAAATTTACTTTTAAAAACTCAAAATCATTGCCTAAAATAAGTAAATAAAGGGCGAATGTAATTTGCTAAATTTGTTATGTTTCTTCCCTATTTGCAAGATAAGTTTAAACATCACAAATTTGCACTCATTTACAGATTTAAAATTTTAAGATTAATCTCATTTAAAAAATAATGAGAATAACAATCTTTTAGTAGTCGAATCTTTTCTACAATCATCTTTTGATGATTGAATATTTCTTATAATCATCTTTTGATCATATTCTAACAAATGAATATCTCTTTTCATTCTTATAACCATCTTTAGTTAGTCAATTTTTTTTTAAAAATTCTTTCATAGTAAGATATTCAATCTTTAAATCTTTACTATTAGAAGATTATGTATTTATACATATGATTAATTACTTTATACAATATTATTTGTCAAACCCATAGTGGCTAGATTCAGCTCATAATCTAATGTCTATAACAAATAATGGATAATTTTTTTTTTTTTTTTTTTTTAATAACTTCAAGAGTCACAAATTAGAGAAGAAAAAAAAGACATATTTACACTTTTTGAGTCTAACTTCAAAAACTTAAAAATGACAGTGAGCCAGTGAGATACATCATTGTAGATCCAAGCCTATTACATGAAAATAAATAAATAAATAAAAGTATTGTGCAAAAGATGGGGCTGGGCAGCTGGGTAATTAGGGTAAACTTGGAGATCGAGTATGCATGCTCTTTATCTATCAAAAATTGAAAACAACATATATACATCTGTGCTTTTTTCTTTGCTAGTTTACATTTAAGCTACCTCCTATTATTATCATTATTACTATTCTTGTGAAGATATCTTGGAACCAAAATAATATTGATTCATACAACCCCAACAGAAAAATTGACATTTTAACCAACCTGAAGAAATTCTAGATTACTCTGCAGATTGTTGTTCTCTCTGATTCAATATGTTAGCCCTGTTATTGCGCATAAACCAAGTCATATTGTCAAATTTCTCCAATACTGATGCTACACTATTAGGAATTTCAAATAAGAAAAGAAACATCTGGCTTATAACCTAAATAATGCCCAGAGACTTGTGGATATACACAGTCAAGATTTATGACATTTCAAAGTTGAAACATTAATGACTAAGTAAATCCACATGTTCTATTTCTAACCAATTTCCTGTTCTGAATGCACACTTTTGATGACATATTTCACAAATACTCTTCCCAGAACTTCTATCATAAAACCTCCTTTTCAAGTTTTAACACTGCCATAAATGCTTCTTGGGGAACATCAACTCTACCAATGGCCTTCATCCTTTTCTTGCCTTCAGCCTAGTCACAACATATCAATATTACATTGGTCAAGGGGTTTTGAAATATTAAGTCGAAAAGGAATAACAGTGTAAACTATGTCCCCACCACAAACGACACAGAGCTTGACTTGTCTTAGTAGTTCACTGGAAAAATTGCAATAGCCAGGTGTAGTTATCTAGATGCAAATTCCAAAATTGCCAAACCATAGTCAGACTACACACTAGAGATCAATCTATTTTCATTGTGTGCTCTGTTTTTCTTTATTTTATTTTCCTTTTTCATGGTAGTTCTCCATTCTTATGGATACAAAGGAGAAAAAGACTGAGATTTTTTTGTGGTAAAGGGATGTGCGATAATAAAGTGCATAGCCAATGATCCTTATCAAAAAGGAAGGCCAGACAGGAAGGGAAAACAAGCAGATTTTGTCAGAAAATTATGCTCATAAAAATAAAAGCACAAAAAAATTAGCAGATCTGTTATATGACTCTCATCATATTTATCTTTCTATAAGAATAAAACAAAAAGAAGCAAAAATATCACCTGTTTCCTGAGCAACTTCTTTTTTCTAGTGATGTCTCCTCCTACATACCAAAAGTAAAGAACTTTAGATACCATTTTTCAATATTCACATATTATGAATAAATCAGCATTCTATACATGGTAAATAGAATCTGTACTAAGTTTTCTACATATTCATGCAATGTGTTTGCCTGTCAATACACTTAGTATCAGACTGGTTTAGGATCTATGAATCTATAATTCTAATGGATATAAAAGTTGGTAAACCCGTATTGCTGTGGCACACACATCAACTGTCAAAAATTCAAAACCATTATGTTTCACAGAAAAATCTAAAAAATGTTCCAGCCAGTGGAGAATGATAGCATAAGATGAAGATCTAAATTTAGAAAGCTTTTGTACATCTTTAAGAAAACGTTTCCTGTTACATGTCAGTGGTTATTGATCTAGAAAACAAAAGGGACAAAAGAATGGATAGTTCTATCACAAGGGATGACTCTACTATCCAACTCTCCTTTTGAAAATTCTATACTTTGATCCATTAACTGGAATATTTCATTTAAGTATTTTTTGTCAGTTATAGGTAAAAGTATTTCTTGGTATCTTCATATTGTTTTAGTGGTACCATCCCTTCAGCATGAGATGCTGCTAATATGGTCTTGCTTAACTTATGAAGCAATAAGAGAGTTCTCAAGAGACTTGGGTTTAAATTTAAAAGAAAATAAAAAATGAAATGAATAATTCAGCAGGGAAAAGAAACTAAAACTCACAAAACCAGACTATTTCATGTTCAATAATCAGCCAATTTTTTTAGAGCCCGTACAATGATGTATATGGACATAAAATTCCTATAACCAAAGTTACTCCACAACAAAGATTATTTTCAATCCTAAGAAACCGCTATTCAGCAACTTAAAAGCCGAAATCTTTCACCAGAAACTACTACAAATTCACTGCAGTTAAGTCCTAGCTAACTTTATAATTTAGACATCATTGAATTCTGCTGCAGCCAGAGAATTACCAAAATGACTCTTATGACTAAGATTCACAAGGAAGTGAAAAGATATCTTATGCAAAAGCATTGAAATGGAATATATCAACATGCACAATTTGCTGTCTTTTTAATTTATCAATAAATAGGTCATAAAACTGTCATTTTGCATTTTGAATAAGTCAATATTCTCCTACTTAGGATGGTAAATACTTGAAAAGCAGTTGTTTTGTTCTGGTCTTTATAATCTTTTCCATTAGTTCGTGTTAGCGAACTGGACTGATTGACTGTTAAAACCAGGAATTGGCTTGAGGTGCGGTTATCTAGAAATATTAAACTATTGTTCAATCATGTTAGACAAATTGCACCTGTTTTAAAATTTATTATATTCTCTTCATGTTTTTCATTAAAATTTAAATTACATTTATAACCTTAAAAGTGGTCAAACTAGGCTTTTTAATTTTTACATATATTTAGAACTTTTAATATATAAATATATATAGTTTAATCGGATGACTATTGAACAAATTGGACTGCAAAACAGTCCCTTGACATCCAGTTCAGTTGTGAAATCATTTCTATTATTTATGAGCATGAAGAGAAGTTTATACAAAGAAATTTGCTTTCTGAGGTTAATTCCCACTCTTAGTGGAATACAATCCCAAAAAATTTACTGACACTGACTAGGACCTAACAAGAAAACTGTGGAAGTTAGAAAACCTAGGTCACACTAAAACAACTGCTCTCTCTTACATTCACTGGACAACCATAAAACTTCAAAAATACACACTACCACATTATATTGTCCTAGTTTTAAGGTTTGTACAAAGATCAATTTGACAAAGGAACTCAAAAAGATGTTATTCAATTAACACCCACTTGAAAAGCTTAAACTTATAGAGCAGACTTGAATTAATCACTTAACACCTCTTCTCACATATTTTCAATAATAAGCCTAAAATGTACACAATGACAAGAAAATGGGGTTCGAGCCAAGGCTCAAACACAGGACTACATGCTCATACCACCTTAAATTTCCACCCCATCTAAAAACTTGACGAACTTATAGTGGTCATCAAACTAAACATTCATGAAAAGAACTTTAATAAACTCATATATGTTAGATTATTTATTTGATATACAAGTCAAAATCGTGACATAAAGTTTGAACATTAATTGAACAATCACAAATGTGTTCCTGGACACCAAACTAATTTAATTATATAGTTATCTCATGTTAAAAGTTTTTAATATATGGGAACTCTATAGTTAACAAACACACACGTATATATATACATGTGTATATGTATAAATTATATATAGCTTGCAATGTCATGTTTAATCTCATTACATATTTAAATTAACCTCACTAATTCATTTTTTTTTTTTTTTTTTTTTTTTTCTACAAAGGATATTTTAGCATAAATATTTACATGAGCATATATATATATATATATATATATATACATGTCTGTAAACCATTATAATTATAAACAATGTGAATAAGTTGATTGTATAATATTTTCTATTATATATACTGATAAAATTAGTTTTATATATTCATAAATTGCACATAAAAGTTTCAAATATTATTTTGATAAAATACTAAATTTTATTTTCAATATAAATTAATGAACAAAAATTTGAACAAGCAATGAGCTCAACTCGCCAAAATATACAAGTCGAACTCAATAGGTCTCAAGTTAAGCATACAAGTTTACAAAAAAATATAAATAAATTTTGCCATTAATCAAACTCGAAAGAAGATTTTTTTCCCCAATACTAATCAACCAAACTTCAAACAACCACTACTCCCTTCAGTTATAGATCTACTAGGACCACTATAACATACATAATCTTCCTCCTTATGTCCAAATCAATTCCCCAATTAATAATAATGCCTTGGCACTCCATGATTTGGAGAAGGCTTCATGGTAGAGTTTATCTTCTTTAAAAGAGTGATGAATTATACGAGTTGATACTAATTGGTTTAAGAGTTTATATTGGGATTTGCCAATAGAAGAGTGTTTATCAAATACTCCCTCCACTGCTAAACTCTTGTCAATGTTTGATTGTACACATGAAACTGAAAGATAAAACTTAAACAACACTATGATTTGTAAAATAAAAATATGATTATAATACCCTACACTTTAAATGTTTAAATTGTCAACTTTATCACATGGTTTATTCAAAATGCAATTATATTTAGTAGGTTGTATTATTTAACATGAATGTGCATCAAGAATAAAATCATTAATATCATATTCATTTAAAAGATTGACAAAATCTTCGAGAAAAAAAAAATAGTAAAAGTTGACAAGATGTTAGGGACAAGATGGAGTAATATATGTTTTGTCATGATAATCAATAAAGAACATACAGATCACACTATATATGTGATAAAGAGACGCAATCAAGCTAACTGTGATTCCTTGTGGTCCTAGGTGTGATGCTTGGGGTTTATTCCTCCTATAATGTGATTATTCTTTGCATAGAAACTGGTACAATGCACATATGATTATATTTGTATTACAAAATAATCTAGATCCTTAAATTCTATGCATGTGCACATTGGAATATTTGTTCAAATAGGATGTCTATAGCAAATTAAAATTCATTACCTGAATTATAGCAAAAAAGAATAAAAATAAAAGAGAAAAATTAGAACACTTCCAAGTTAGAAGTGAGCATCCATGGTGCCAAAATCTGTAAAAATTGGTTTACCTAAAACTTTCAAAAAAGCAGCATACCTTGGACAACTTATTTATAACATCATTGAAAGTTAAAGATAAAATAAAATAAAATAATTCATGTGTTAACATTTAAGGTTATAGTCATAAACACTTTAACAGTTCAACTTTTAAGTTTTTTTTTTTTTTTTTTTTTTTGTAAAACTGAGATTTTAACAGTAAAGTTAAGTAGAATCTCCTACTTAACTAAATCGTCATGTAAGAGTCATATGTGCCAGCACAAAAAAGGAAAACATGTTTGCATAAATCATCCTACCATGGTACACACTTTTATATAGTAGTAGATTAGATAATAATAATAGAATAAAAAAATTATGATTTGATCACACCTAAGCCTAGCTGACGCATTAAAATCAAATATTGATCACTATTAGAAGATTCTCTTACAGTGTTTGACCATGTCTCTTGCCTAGTTTGCTATCTCAGCAAAATCTAAGTTAACATCATGGGTCAGCATGAGTTAGCTAGTCCCGCATCACTTATTTTACTTAACGATTTTCCAGCTTGTAAAATGGCTGTTTTGATTCAGTACATTTCTTTCAGAAAAAAACTTATCTAGAATGACTCATCAATACTATCATTTTTTTCAGATAACAGACACAGCTCAGATATCAATTTCATTAGGAGTATCATTTAACTAAGGAAAGACATTGAAAAGGAAAGGTCCTAGTATTTTCAGCTAAATTTAGCCTAGATGCAGTCTTAATAGGGAAGCATAGAAATAGTACTTCTAAGGTGTGCAGAAAATATTACTACGCCAAAGATAGATATTTAGGTTTTTCAATCTGCTATTTATTCTTTCTTAGAAGGGGCAACTGTGATAAATTCATTTGTATTCTTTAATGGTGGACTGCCATAGTTATGTTCTGCTGGGGTTCTCTTTCTGATTTGGGATGGATGTTTAAATTTAGGCCCAGTTTGAAATCCCGATAGTCCAGGGAGCACCACATCTATTGTCTTCCAAAAAATGTATTAGTTATCTAATTTACAGAAAACTTTCATGTGAGAGCTTTCTCTTATTGGAGGAAAAACTTTCCACCACATTCTTCCAAAAGGTGACCCTTCCTTTCACTTATTTTCGTACTTCAGCCCCTCCTAAACCCTTAGGCTCTGCAATTGATCAACAAAATTGATAAAACGACATTCAATTTTCCAACTCAAGTCCCTCGGGAAAGATCTGTGTCTAATGATCATGTATCCATGTTTTAGCCTGTATCCTACATTCTGTTCCAGGCTGAAACTGCGAGCTTCTTTCAGAAAAAGAGAAGGTATCGAAACTAATAGGACCAGAAAATGATAACTAGAATTTCTCATTTAAGGCTTCAGAGAAAAAAATAAATAAACAAATAAATTTATAGTTAACATACCTACTCTAAAATCTAATAGAGAAGAGTTACACTTAACCACATAATGCAACACCTCACATGTTGAATAAACAAAAATTTTTATAGTTAGGCCCAACACGTGAATAATATTCAACAAAGGAGACAAAGACAAGAGTCGAAACAAGGACCTCCCATTCTAATAACTTTAATTGTCATTTGCTCTAAAAGTTTAGCTTGATTTAATGAAGGTGATTGAAAATAACCTATAGCATGTCACACAGCCACCTGACCTAAAATAATCTCACTGAACATCTTAGATTACCCTGAAGAACATACAACAATAGACCAAAAAATTCCAGCAAAGCTGCAGCTGCAGAGGGAGTTAAGGAAGGGACAGTCATGGCTAAAGCAGCAATACAGAGCGGTTCAATCTTCAGGATATAAACAGGAAGATTTTAAGAATCTCCTTCACTGAAACTGAAGATTACACTCCCTAATCCTTAGTTCCCATATTAATTTTAAAACTTAACTATAGCATCATTCAAACAGCTTGCAGGTGTCTATTTCTACAACAAAACTCTTCTAGTGACATAGAAAGAAAAGGTAACCAATATTCTCCACCAATTATGGATTTTAATATTGGTTCAAGGCAAGCATAAAAGCCAGGGAGCAATATCAAGCAAATAAATCTACTGAACTACCTTCAATGTCAAAGTTACTCCAACTTACCATAGCATTTGGCAAGAACATCCTTCCTAATAGCCGATAATGATTCACTAGCAATAACTTTGGAGCCAATAGATGCCTGTATGAAACATTATAGAAAGGGAAAGCCATTATAAGAAAATGCCAGATAGTAATCTTGTTCTTGGTAAGGTAAATGAATACAAGTGAAGATTAGGGTTTTTAGATTAAATCATTGTTGGGAATGAATGTTGAAGATCACAAAACAAGGTTGAAGTAAGAGTGTCATTTCAATAGCAAAGGTAAAAAATCCACTACCAGAGCAAGATTACAAGGATCACCAGCAAGGATGAGAATCAGGAGTCAAGTTACACGTACATTCAGTCATAAGTGCATTAATAGGTGGATGCAGATCACAACACCCACAATAGTTGTTGAAATTTTATACCACTTAATAAACATCAGTTGATGTCTTTCTTTTAGCAAGGACATCATGTCACCAAGAAAGGATCCTTCACCAAGAAAGGATTCTGAAGGACATTTTCTCACTGTAAGATGCTAATAGATTCTCAAAACCAGAAATTATTTTATTGCTTTTAGAGACATTTTTTTGGTTCCAGACTCCTACATATAGTTCATTTCTCACTATTCATCACATTTCAGTCATTCAGCCAACTTTACCATTGAGATTTTGGGATTAGCATACTAGCACAAACATCTAACAAGGTTCTATGCCAGACATTGACAATACTACAGCTATCACATTCAGGATGAAAGAAATTGAAGCAATCTATGATAAGAATCAATGATTTTGAATTTAATTACTGAGGCAGTCCAACAGGTGCCATTAGATCATTCATATACCTGAATTTTAAGCAGCTTATTTATGAGATACTCCAGTGATTTAAGGCACCTTTTCTATTTCATATGGTCCATGTGATATCTTCCTTCTAAGAGAACCCTTCCATTAAATTTTATTGTTTCTTTTAGAAAGAATTATATAAAGAAACCATCATGTCTATGAGATATAAAAGGAGGTCTATCCCAAATAGACCCCTAAATCTGGTTGAAGTAAAAATAACTCCACCAGTAATGTAGAACCTATTTTGGATGACGTCAAAAAATAATATATCCAACCTGGATGGGTATTTTAAACATTTGCCTCGGTATTAATTCTTTCAGCTTCTTTGTTAAAGCCCTTCCTACACCATATGCCTGAAAGAAACAGCATTACGTTAGTATGATTAGAGCTTTTCTAGAAATAAATGAGCACTGAAATATTAAAATAAGCCAAAACAAACAAGCATGTCATACTAAAAGAGACTATAAAATAATATGTTGCCAGCATTCTCCTAAAGAATGAAGCTAAATAAAACAAAAAGGTCTATAGTTCTTGCACAATTCATGTAATTAGTTAAGAAAAAACTACAGAAGTCCTACTTAATTAATCCAAGTAAATTTAGTATGTTTCCATTCATAAAGTAATAAAATTTTTGAATAAACAGAAACAAAATATAATTTGATTTCCTTCATTACAATCAGCTCAGGAATGGCCAGAAATCACTCAAATAACAAGAAGGAACAGTTGACCAGCAGAAAAATTGATAACAAAGTAAGCCCACCCATGGTTCCAACCAAGAATTGGGAACCATAACCAGGACTGCCTCTGGGCAGCTTCTACCAGTTCAAACGAAGATACCAAAACAATTACGGATGAACAATGGATACAAAATCCATTGAACTTCTAGAAATTTAAAAACCTTTGTTTCTCCAAAGCTTCCTAGCAATCATCCAGAGAGAAATTTTAGAAAAAGCTTTTTTGGCACAAAATGACAAGACTTTTTAGCTAAAAAATGAGGCATGAACCTAATCACAGACAGTTAAATGAAGCAGGAAGAAATAAATAATAAGGTTTCCTTTCGTGTCTTACAATTTAGAATCCTAGGCTTATTTAGTTCCCTTGTTTAACTATTTTGATGGAGGACAGTTTACTTTTTTTTTTTTTTTTTCTCCTTAATATTACATGGAGCCATCTGTTCTTGAAGAACCTAGGTTTAGAGTTTTCATGGGTTTTCCCCTAAACACCATACATTTAACAAGAATGAATAGACCTTATTTTCTTCTTGTACTCTTGTTGATAAAGAAATGAATGAAATAATAACAATAAGAATAAGAATAGTATTTGACTTCCTCATGACTGTAATTCAATGCAAGTGCCAAGGTTATGCCTTTCTTTTTTTTCTTTTTCTTTTTTTTTTTTTTTTTTTTACTCTCTTTCTTTCTCCTAATCCAAGATTTGAGGTTTCCAACTTTCAGGTTCAGTGGAACTGGAACCATTTTTAATCTTGGTTCTAACAATGAATTGCAATTAGAGCTTTGACCAAGGAGAGGAGGTAAGATATTTATGGAACAGAGGGCTGACAGCTGACATTGTAGTCTTCCTACTTATCAAGGTTAGACCTGGAAGTTTACAAGGCATCACATTTGGCAATATAGGAACAACTATTCCAACTGAAAGTTGCACAACAGCTGTAAATGTTCACTTAGGTTTAAGGCTACTTGTGATGGCTAAATATTTTCAATGTAGTCAAGGAATAGGCAATATGTTTTTAATCCTAGAATAAAATTATATGAAAAAGGAACAATTATTACTTCCTCCATCCAAAACTGAAAGCCTACATTTGTGTTTTTGAATGTTTAAAAATAAATGTAAAGAGATTCACATCCTACCAACACATAATTTCCACAACTGACCGCATTAATATTTAGAATAATGTCATAACTTTGTACACAGAGGAACTTCCTCACACTTTTCAACCACGTCAAAAAGGAACATCCAAATTTAGACAAAAAAGATTTCAAAAAATCAGTATGCTGTGGTAAACACAGCTGGCTTGAGTTTCCAAGCAGATCTTCTAAATTAATTTGAGAAGAAGAGTATATTTTACACTTAATTTTCAAAAAACCCAACTTTAGGATAATCCAATATTAGTATTCAATCTGAGTTCACCTTATCTTTATGTACTATACTGGCCAAAGGTTCCACAGGTTCACCATTGATTAAAATGTCAAGCTTGATCAAGTTACTCTCTCTGTACCTGGAGATAGATAATTAACACATGGAAATATTATTACAACAGGAAGTACCTTAACTATGGAGAAAAAATAAAAAATCCTGTTGCAGATAAATGGAGAAAACATTAGCATCACTTCCTAAGTCTTCTGCTACAGGCAAAGCCTGATGAAGTTTCCCATGAACAAGAAAGTAATGCTTCCCTGCTTTTGAGTAGCTATAACAATTTTTTAAAAGTTGCTTTCATTTTTTATAAATCCAATTTGAGCATTTCTCAATTAATTTTTTATTTTTGATTCTGGTATGAAACAGACAGAAAAGGACCCTGGAGGAGTTTTTGGAAACTGATGTTGCTTCTTCTTTATGCTGTTAGGAGAAATATTATCTACTTTTAAAATAAGTTTCTTCAAAAGCTTTATTCTACCGGTAGCATTTTAGAAACGAACCCATATTCAATTTTCAGTACTCAAGAAACAAATCTCTAGCTGAATCACTAAGGATTCACCCTCTTTGAAAGCATGCTTTCTCTCAGGTGACTAATCAAGTTTGGGAGCATTCACACACCTCATTTAAATGTTTAAACTTATAGAGAGGAGTTAATTTAACAAGTCCTCTTCATGTGTTGGCTGAAAACAAATTCCCAACATGGGCCCACCATGTGAACAATAACAAACAAAGGTTGCAGCTAAGGCTCAGACCTCCTACTCTGATACCATATTAAATTTTCACCACATCTAAAAGTTTAAACTAATAGAGGACTAAATTAATCACTTAACAGGATAATCTTTCAATGGATTTTATTCAAGGGCTACCTAAGTCTACTTAACAGGATAATCTTTCAATCCATATTGGTTGTAGTGGATCAATTAAGCAAATGTAGTCATTTCATTTTGCATACTGTTATCAGCTAAGCAACCCACAGAGGAATTTATCAACCATGCAGTGAAGCTCCATAGTTTTCCAGGGCCATTGTATCAGACAGGGATAAGGTTTGAATGAGTTACTTCTTGCATGAATCACACTACAACCTACCATCCACAAAGTGATAGCCAAAAGTGAAGCGGTAAACTTGTGTCTCGAAGCCTACTTGTGTTCTTCATCAGTCAACTGATGACTGAAGGAGAGGTTGAAATGGGTGGCTTAGGCATAATACTGGTATAACACATCTTACCATACTACTATCAAAAGTACTCCATTACAGATATTATATAGAAGAGACTCACCTCCTCTTCTCAACTATGAACCAGTCTCACCAACTTCTTGCCCAATCATGAAGTCATAGTGGAACTGTGTGACCAGTTAGTGATAACCCAAAACTGTATGAAAAAATGCTGTGGATCAAGTCTGCAGAAATGTTGAATTTGCAGTAGGTGATAAAGTTTACTTGAAGCTTCAGCTATATAGGCAGCAATCTAAAGCCAAAAGCGCGAATGAGAAGTTCTCTCCTCAATATTTTGGTCCATTTCCCATTGTTCAGCACGTTAGACAAGTGGCCTACAGATTGCAGTTACCATCAGCCTCCTCCATACATCCTGTGTTCCATATATTGCAGCTCAAGCCAGCATTAGGACCAGATTGTAGTAAGTCAACTTCTATCACCTACTCTCAACCATGATATGGGATGGGGCATGGAACCACGAGATGAAGCAGAAGTCAGAGAAGGGAAGAACAGATTGGAGTTGTTGATTCAGTGGCAGCACCCACCTGATTTTGAAGGCACTTGAGAACCTATCACACTCATACAAAATCAATTCCCTGATCTTCCCCATGAGGACAAAGTGAGGTACTATAAGGAGGGACTATTGTTAAGCCAGAAATCCATTATGTTCATAAGAGAAGGGACAACAATGACTCAAATAATATAAGTTAGGGGTGGTTGTGATAATTTGTGTCTATTGTATGTCCTTTTACATGGGGAGTTGTTGAGTTGGAAGCTAGTTATTGAGGCCAGTGCTATTTAGAGGGCGTATTGGGTCTGTAGTTGGGGGGAAACAAAAGTGTGATGCCAGATGACACCATTTTGGATGAGGCAGATATTGCAGAGTCTCAAAGTACTGTTAGATTTGGTTTCGGTAATTCCTTGTTTTGTTCCACTCAATACTAAGTGTTTTTTTATTTATCTAATCTACAAATTTGTTTCCTTATATTTCTAGCCTAGAGTTTTGTCAATTCCCTTCTCTTTTCCTGAAAGCAGTTACCTCAGTTTGAATCTAATTTTCCCTAGTAGTATGCTCAGTTTTCCTTTCATACTGTTTTCGTAAAACATCAATACATAAGAGAGTTTATATAGAAAAATGCTTTTTTGATTTCCTACAGAACCATAGTAGCCCATAGTTCAGATAACTGAAAACGCTATATGAAGTAAAAAATAAAAATAGAAACAATGCAACATATATAATCTAATAGCTGGTTAAAAAGTTGTAACACTATGAAGATGATTTTGTATTTTAATGTGTCAAAATGGCACAGGCAGATAAGATACTAGAAAGTTCTATGTGTTTGATTCTAGATACAAATTATTGAAACATGTAGATCAGTTATGTGCAGCAATAGAAATTTCAGGAAAATATATGTTTTTTACCCAAAAAAACTGTATTCCATGCTTGCATAACCCTTACTTCTTGACTTGAGCTGATCAAAAAAGTCCCCTACCATCTGCAAGATTTCAACCATCATTAACAAAGAGAGATGTACCCCACACTATCCATGTTGTCCAAGTACATATTTCATCATCAGTAATTTCTGTAGTGAACAAAGTAGCAATTCTAATAAAAGCATATCATTCTGGATTTCAAAGATTTCCAGTAATATACAAGACAAAGATCCTCATTTTAAAGATTACAAAAATCATCAAAACTTCAGATCCTTCTAATACAAATAGAACATAGAAAATATTTGGAAGTTTTCTAATCTGATACAGTAAATACTCAATCACCTAATACAATTCTTCCCAAATTAATCAAGCAAGACACTATGTACTGACAGATTTTTTATCAGCATAACTGAAAGTCGTCATGTTACAAAATTATTCAATGGATGTCAGCTCATACAAGTTCATATTTCTAACAGATCCAATCCATAACCATGCACATTAAAGAATATAACACATATGAAAAACTATAAGCAGCATCACAGTCTAAATCCTTTGGTTCTTACTTCTATTGACCAGATACCAAAAAAAATACACACACATGCACATTGCAAATCAAACTTCTCAACAAGAATTCAGTATCATTGCAGAACCATTCTCCTTTCCTGTAATCTTCAAAGTATGACTAGACAGACATTCCATTAGCACAAAAATGCAAGAAAGTAGAAGCAACAAACAAGAGAACTTCATATTTTTGGGAGAACAAATATAGCTAATCAATTACTCCAGGTACCTCAGCTAGAGGTAATTCATAGATGATAGATGCTCTACTCTCAGTTATGTACTTCATTTCTTTAAACTCTCCCCTTCGGTCTTGGGCAAGCTCCATGAGTGGACCAATGAAGTCCTTTGGAGTCAGGATTTCTATCTGTAATTTCCGAAACAGGCTTTCAATAGAAAGTGTCTGCAACTAAATAGTTGTTACTTTGCTCTCAAATCAGTAAAACAGAATATACTCTAGTTAACCTTGACAAATGGCTCTTCAATTGAGGTCCTTTTCCCAGGTTCAGGTAGTAGCGATGGGTTGGAACATTCAACCTACAACAGCAAAAATTAATTTCACCTTACATTAAGTTAAGGAAGAGCATTCTTATATTTGTGCATATACATTATTACAAACCCTTCCTGCAGAACTCTGAACTCATTATCAAAGATCAACATTTTCCACTTTTTCTGTAAAATATCAGTTTAATATAATGTCAAAAATTTCCAGCAATACCCAAACTCAATCAACATAAGACTACTTAATTTAAAATGGTAGAGGAGGTCCTAAGTTTGAATCCCGACTATTGTCCCCATCTATTGATAATTTTGCGCGTGTTGGGCCTCTAGTAAGAAAATTTGTGATCGGCCCAAATGTGAGGGGTGTTGAGAGGATAAATTTAACCCCTCTTTATCAACATAGCAATTTGACTCAATTTAACGGTATATAAAGAACCTAATAACTGCAGCTAACCGTTTCCTCTTTATAATGTGAAAATTTCATTTCTTCAAAATCAAGATGTAGTCAATTAGAATAGGAAGCTTTAGGATGAGAAGAAATTACAGTATCACCATTTACGCAGTTCACTCTGTAGACAACACTTGGAGCCGTAGTTATCAATGTCAAATTATATTCACGCTCAAGCCTTTCCTGTGAAATAGAGAATACCAAGTGGCACCAAACTATATCAAGTACCCAATGTGCGAAATCTAAAATATGAACAGAAGAAATATAAATCGAACCTGAACGATTTCCATATGAAGAAGTCCCAGAAAACCACATCTGAAACCAAAACCCATAGCACTTGAGGTCTCAGGTTCAAACTGCAAATTCCACCATATATAAAAGTGAAATATCTGAGCAAGTTCATTAAAATATCTCTGATAAATGCAGTTTAAAATATTAAGGTCACCTTCTTGTCTTTCATATTAAAAACAAGGATTGGAGTTAAATGCAACACATTGATATATGTAGGAGTTATCGCAATATTTAGTTAGTTAACACATCCCCAAATTGTTTTATACTTAAAAGGTAGTATATTAAGAAAAATATATTGAGATTTTCTATAGCAATTTGTTAATCTTTCTCTAGCTTTTCAGTGTTTTTTTGGAAAAGATCAGCTGTTACCCAGTTGTGCGCCATGAAGTTGTTAATCAATTTGTAATGAAGTAGCACTTACACGATAGAACCAAATTAGTTGAAAGAAATGACTAATGACATGAATAATAGCTCTAGTTTTTCATAATTAAGGGAGTTAAAATTTAAAAAAATGAATAATTAATTAATTTATTTAGGAGGGTCCTGAAGCCATTCCAAAACAAGGGAAAGATGACATTTCGAAGGAAAGACAATATTAACTGAGAAGGCTACATCTAAACCCACTTGTAAGACATGTTGATGTCTTCCTCACTACAACCTGCTTCAAAGCCTTCCCCAAGGACCAAGATCTTTCAGATTATAGATCTCTAGAACCAAGATTGTAAACCATGTCAAGAGAAGAAACATGAGATAGCTGCAAGATAACATATGGAATATAGTATGATAGAAACTAGTGCCTTTTTCCCTTTTCATAATCTAATCTTCTAATATATATACACATATACACTATATAAAAGTGGGAATCGAAATTAGATGATTTACACGGAAGATGTTTCCTCCTTTTTTTAAAGCCAACTTCACCCCTTACATCAAAAAATTAATGAACTGAAATTAAAATGTTAAAATGGTAGATCTTATCACTACTGCTTCATTAAAATTTTAAAAAAGGAAATGAAAAAATCAAAATTGACTAATTAATTTTATTACTATTACATTGAATAATATGCCCCTATATATAAGAAAAACTTAAACCGTTACTACTAAAAAGTAAAGATCATTAATAAATCAATAACATAAATTATTAATAAAAATTCAATCATTCAATAAGTTATTAGTGGTTATTAATCATATAACAAATGAGTTAACTACCTAAATAGATATTCAAATAGAATTTTGAGAGGCATTTGATATGAAAGAAAAATTAGTTCTCATTAGAGAAAGTAGAGTGGAAAAAAGATGTTACGTAGAAGTTTTTCAGAGTTGAACAATTGGTACCAATAGTGATAAGTACATTTGTTTTCACTTAACTTAAAATCGTGGAATCATGTACTATTTCAATTAAGCATATTAGATATTGCATTTCTAATATTTATACTCTATATCTTTAAAATCTTCATAGTCACTCTCTCTCTCTCTCTCTCTATATATATATATATATATTTATATATTGTTGAGCTAACATATGCTCAAAAAGCTTAAGCTTAAGGGGTTGACTTTAAGTAAAATTGCCTCCTTTCAGTCATGATCCCTTCTTAAATATGAACATTTGTACAATCTGTTCTCAGTAATTCCATATCTACAGCTAATGCACTAACTAGTAATATTCTAAACCAGGGAAGAATACATTCACATTAATGCGCAAAATATTCTATTTTAGGCAATATATACACAGATCTCGGGCATAAAATTTACGCCTTAAAATTTGTCATAATCTTTTCCATTCATAGTACTAACAAAAGCCCACAAGAGTGGGACAAACACAAATTTCAATAACAGCCAATACGTGAACAACAATCAACAAATAGAGGCAAAGACAAGAATCAAATCCAGGATTTATGCTCTAATACCTCCGGCTCTAAGTTTAAGGTGATAACATATAGTTTAAAATATTTACATAATTACATATATATGTAATCATACATGCATATTGCTAGGTTATCTAAAAGGAGAGAGGAGATAGAAAAGAAGTGAGGTGAGGTTAGGGTATGGTAGGAAAAAGGCTAATCCAGTGTCGAACTCAAGTATCAGCTTTCCACTATCAAGACAAATACTATGATATTGGAAATTTTAAATGGATGATATATACTAGCTTTAACATTCACCCAAAACAAAGAACATAAGAAGGCAATTATATTGACAAAAATAAGTTTTCATGAAGTGACGTAAACATGCAGATTAGTTTATGCTATATCTTCACCTTAAGAGCAGCATCGTTAAGTTGGAGCTTCTCTAATGCATCACGCAAGTCCGGAAATCTACAGGATCATAAATAATTATGATGATTCAAGAGATAGAGCATGTGCACAACCTTATTAGGTAATAATCAGAATAAAGGAATTATACTGGTCTGCGTCAACTGGAAAGAGGCCACAGAACACCATTGGAGTAGCTTCTTTGTATCCAGGCAGTGATTGTTCTGCTCTTCTACTGTAGTGAGTAACTGTGTCCCCTACTCTAGCATCTGCAACTAATCTAATTGAAGCTGAAAGGTATCCTACCTAAAATGGAAAAAGTTCAAGATCATTTTGGATCAATCATAGATTCACATATTGCATTTGAAGGAAGCTATGGAAATAGTAAGAGAAGATGGAAACAACTTCTTTTTGTATGTAAGAGGAGATGGAGAAAAATAATCCTAAAATCTATTAGTGTGAAAAGAAGATGAAATATTTGACAGTTGTCTCAAGTTGGATGATTAATTCTTAGCTTAATAAAATATATATTACAATATTGTTATCCCCAATAGACACATGGAATTCTAGTTTATGAGCAAACACTAAAACATCAGTGTTACAATCAGTAAAATAAAATTCACAATATTTTTATCCAAAGTACTGTTAGAGGTTACTGGGCGTTAAAAATAATAAAATACAGTGAAAGGAAAGACATGGAAATTCTAGTTTATGAGTTATGTTATACCAGCCCAAACCAAATAGTTGCTATTTGAAGTAATGTTGGTATTCCTTCAATTAAAAGTTGAAATAAATTTTATACTCAAACTCAAAACTTTTTTTCACTGTATGAAACTTGAACTCGTTTGAATTCGATTCATTTAATTTGATAAGCTAAGTTTTATTAGTTTGAATGTTGTTCTCATTTCTTATCTTAACCTTACGTCTTTAATTAATAAGATTATTCATGAAGATTTAATTCAAGAGTTAAAAGTAAACCTAAAACCTTCATGCACATAATTGATGAACAAGTATACCTAATTTTCTAATTATCTAGAATGATAACAAGAAATTGTCATGTGCCCTACTCATGGATCGTGTCACAGGACACTGATTATTAAAAAAGATTGAGACTCTAAAGGGAACACTCACCTAGGAGCTCAAGATGAATAGACGAATTAGAGAAATAAATCTGTCCTATTTTTTATTATTCCAAAATTGCCACTTGAATAGGATTCAAAAGATAACAAACCCTAACATTAATTGGATTAACTAACAATCGTAGTAGGAAAGAGCATGCCTAATTAATTAGATATGAATCTAAAAATAATATAACTAGAATATAAATATAATATTCTAAAAATAATATAGAGTTCCAAAAACTTCAAGGATCTTGCTTGGATCGCAATTTTATTGATATTTCTTGGCATAATAAGGGTCCTAGACAGAAAAATCCACACCAACCAACTTATTCAAACATTGTGTATAATTCTTTATTAGAAGGCATATAAAATTTAAAATATGAAGAGGATAAAGGAAATAAAAATTGTTTGATTTGGATAGAATTCAATAAAAAATTATTTGGAAAGAATTCATTCATGTAACACTATGTTTAATCTTGTTATGTTGTTATAGAGAGAATAAGGACAGGATTAATATCAAGACTAGTATGAGATTTATAATGAGTGGTCCTGAATATAAGATATGAAGTCAAGACATGGATATCCAGATTACAAAAGTATGAATTAGACTGAGCCACCATGAAACTGATACTAGGAAGACATCCTTCAACTTGACATAACTAGATATCCCTAAATGAGCAATTGTGTATTTCCATGATGTCAAATGTCACTCATAAATGGGTAGACTATAAAGGCTGCAATTAGGTATAAATTATTCAAGAATTATAACTTCTTTGGACTGGGATAATTTAGTGTGTAATTGGTTTTTTTTTTTTTTTTTTTTGGAAAAAATTAACATTTTTTATACTGAGTTTTTTTTGTACCGGTTAGGACACTAAATAAAAAGGTTTTTGTCTCAATTTTTCCATTTTAAGCCTACCCAAAATATCTATCATTACGTAAGCATTATACCTATATACTCAAAATAAATCCTTATCAAAAAAACAACTCAAAAATCACCTTTTTTGGATCAAGTGAAGTTACTTTTTCAAAGTACATTTCACTAAAAGTTTTTTTTTTCAGGAAAAAATTGTATTACAAGTACACTCTCAGTTAGTCTAAATTGTTTGAGCTAATTAGTTGCTTGTAACTAATTAGTCTAATGTGCTTGGGCTATTTAATATATATGTACAATTTTAAGATAGACAAATATATACACAAACAACAAGATTATGCTAGAATAGGAAACAACTAATTACTAATCACAATCCCTAAGAATCAAGAATCTTAATCTCACTAGTTAAGTAATTACTATACAAAACACTATTCTTTTTTTTCGCTCTATTAAACAAAATTAAAGTAAATGAAATTACTTCCTCTAGTGAAAAGAAAAGGTGCCTCCTCTTCACAAACCAAACAAAAGGCAAAAAGTTATAAAAAATTCAGAAATAATAATGCATCACTAGGACTATACAAATTTGTTTCTTCTGAATTAGAAAAAACTAAGCACATAATTATTCAAACCATGAAAAGGTAGTAGATACAACATAGGGCCTATATTGCAAGCTCAAACTACAAACTCATTATAAATTAAAACTAGAATAACCAAAAGATATGTGCTTAAAACAAAACTCCAAACAACAAGAAAAATATAAGAAAGGAGTTATTGTACCATGTATACAGGGTCATATTGCAATTAGGGTAAAACCCATGTATATAGGTTTTGTTTGCCTTGTCTTCCTAGGTTTTCTTTCCTCAATGATTGTGCCTAGGGATCATTAGTTCTTCCCAGCTTTTTTATATGACCATGTACGCGTCAATTACATATTTGTTCAGTTACTTTTAATCTAATGCATCATTGACCTTTATAAAAAAAATATATAAGCAGTGAGAAGGTGGCTTTATATATCGCAAATAGATAAGTGGCATGAGATGCTCTACCTCCCCAGCATATAACTCATCAACTTGCATCTGATTGGGAGACATCACACCAAGTTCATCAACAAAGTAGTCCTGTGTTTCATAATATCATAATTTAAAATTAGCAGAGTTGCATTAATCGAATTCAAGATACCAAAAGGAAGAGCATCAAGAAAGGAAATTAATCTAAGCAAAATCAGAAGACAACTGACAATAAACTAAGGCTGTATTTAGATAAATTTTTATATTTAAAAAAGCTGCTTTTTTTCAATAGAAAAGAAGAAAAAAAAAAAAAAACAAAAACAAAACTTAAACTAAAAAATGTCAGAAAAGTTGTGTTTAAGTTTCTATTTGAATAATGTTTTTTTTTGAAAATAATAGGTACGTAACAATAGATTTATTATTTGAGTGTTTTCATGGAGATGACAAGTAACCAATCATTAAAAAAAAAAAAAAAATACTAAAAATCTGGAACAAAAGAAAGGTAAGAACAGAGGGTTTTCTTGCAGCTGGATTGGTTTGTATCAAATTGTTGTCCAAATGAGGCATTTTCTTATCTCCAAATTAGATACGAAATACAAATACTGCCTAAAATATGTTAGAAAAAGCACACACTTGAGAATCTGTTTTCAGGCTCACGCGTGATTGTCATGAGTAAGATAGAAGTTGGCTATAAATTCTATGATCATGAAGAAATCACCTCACCTTCCCACTGGCCATAAAGACAATCCTTTGACCTTTTCTAAGGGTCCCATCAATAACCCGAAAATATACAATAACACCTCGATATGCATCATAATAACTGTATAAAAAGGACAATAAATTAGAGAAAGAACAATAACCAAACATTAAATACAGCATCAAGTTACCGAAATAAAAATTAAAAGAAAAAATCTGAAAAGGAATCTCAGAACATAGACCAACATACAAACAACATTTCTAAGACAGTAATTATGCACTGATTTCTGCAATGTTTTCTTTTGAAGTCATTCAGATGTCATAAGTGGTTCTCATACACAAGGAACAGAGGGAAGGTGTCAGACCTAAGGCAGAAACATAACACACGAAAGAAGAAATGCAGTACCTAAAAAGCTACCTATCAAAAATCAAAGCTCTCAAAGGTCTTTCAACAGTATCATTTGGTGGTGGAACTCTCTGTACAATTGCATTTAGAATTTCGCTTATACCAATTCCTTCCTACAGAATGAAATAATAAGATGAGGAATAAGAATGTCAAAGATGGAATTAGAAGAAGATAAAAGATGTCGAATATCCATAACTCAATATAATTTTCTTGTCTTAACATTCAGACCTTTTAAGACAAGTAAAAGAAGCAATTCAGGAACCTACCTTTGCAGAGCAGTGAATTGCATTGCTACAATCAAGACCAATGACCTACAAATATAAGATATATGTATACTCAGTGTGAAGAAGTATATCAACTTCCACAAAATGGATTTGACATTTCTGAGCAAGATAATTTTCTCAGAAGAATGATGTGTTAATTATTAACATCTGAGACAAGTTCCACCAGAGGGGGAAAATTTAGGAAACAGACCTCTTCTATCTCTTGGGAAACACGACTTGGTTCTGCTCCTGGAAGATCTATCTTGTTCAGAACCTGCAAAGAACAACAAAAAGTTGCAAAGATCCCACATCTAGCTATAACAACTATCAATAAAAGAACATCATTTTGAAGTTCCTATCAGAGAAAAAAATAAATTTCTCCTTTACATGGATTAGATTTTTTTTTTTTTTTCCTTGATGGGACATAGATTAGATTTCTACTCAAAAGAGAAAAAATATGAAATCAAAATTTATACAGTAACCATAAAATTTTCCTTAACTCGGAAAAACTTAAGGTACACATTTCTACATTTAGAGGCACTGAATAATCAAGCACACAATTGAGACACACATCTACAAGTTGATAAAATGAAAATTAAAATTAAAATAATTAGAGCATACCATAACAAATAACTAAGTTTGACTGAAAGGAAAGCATTAACCAATTTCGAGAAAGAAGAAAATTTAGAATAGTATGGTATTTTTCCAAAATACTCTTTTGTTTTATTCTATGTGTCAAGTAACAAGCTGAAAAGATATTAAAATACATGAAGGAGCGCAAGCATTAAAAGATAGGAAATTACATGCATAACTGTGGGCTATAAAAGAGGAATAGTAAACAAAAAATAATTATCGGTGACCAAAAAATGGTAGAGAGCAGAAGGGTTTATCTCCTTTCTTTTTGTATAGTTTATACTCTTCATAGTTAATGTTATATTCAAAGCTAGATTAAACGAGATCGAGATATATAAACATGAACCATTATTTTCTTACAACTTCTGCTCATTAATTTAATTAAATTCAGCAAGTGGACAAGCACACTCATACTGCAAACATATGTCCTTCATGACAAAACATGCATGTAGAATTATGAAGAGAAATGGAAAATTCAATAGGCATAGAAAACTAATCAACTTACTGGGATAATCTCAAGGTTGTTTTCCAGTGCCAAGTATACATTAGCTAGGGTCTGAGCTTCAACACCCTACAAATTCAGACAAATACCAAAACATAAACTGCCTACACAAAACGTTGCAACAACATTGAAAGCCAGTTCATCAAATTAATTCACAATCAGCAGCAAAAACATGCATGTGTCCAACTAATATGTCTCATTACGCATAAGAAATATATGGAAGCTATGCATGCCAAAGAGATAAAATTACCTGTGAAGCATCAACAACAAGAAGGGCTCCCTCACAGGCAGCAAGGGAACGAGAAACCTGAATTTTCAAGAAAAACCAATACAACATAAAATGAAAATGCTCATCCAGAATAAACAACAAAATGACTCCGGTAACCAAACCATTGACTGATTTCCAAATGAAACATGTTTGCAACAAGTTAGAGCTTATGGTGGATGCATGTGCTTGTCTAGTGCTAACGTACCAAAAGACTAAAAATTTATTATTCTTCATAATAATACATGAATGACTAAGTTTTGGTTGACTTGGGTTGTCTCAGAAAATCCTATCACAGATATCCAAACTCTTTCTAATGGTAAAGGTATAGACATAGTTACTAGGAAAAATGGATAATTATCTTAAAGATGAAATATCTAGTATGAGACTAGGCAAGAAGATAGGTTCTTCTAACCCATAAGACCCAATAAATCATTATGACTCAATTCAAACTAAGCCACACAAAAACAAATGCAATTTCAACTTCCAACTTTGTTTTACACCCAAACAAGAGTCTGCAAATATTGTGCCCTATAAAGTCTCTCTACCACAAAATGAAGTTACAAACCATATCAGAAGATAGAAAACATTGTCAGAACAACATTAATGATCCATATACCTCATAAGAGAAGTCCACGTGGCCAGGAGTATCAATAAGATTGAGACAATATGGTTCATTTTCATAAATGAAGCGCATTCGTGCAGCCTACAATAAATGAAAATTTATTTGGCTAATTAGTCTCAATATAATTGTTTCTTGAGTCTGAAAAGTACACCAAGTAAAAATCTGATCAAAATTGAGAGTAGAGCCTCGTTTAAGAATCTTGTCATTGAGATTCTCGCATAAAAGCTGAAGTAAATAGAACCAATGAGTAGTATATGTGAATCACTCTAATAGACAAGCAAGAAAATTCATAAGCATCATTTTATCACAAGACTTAGCATCAGCATCAAAGAAATGTTATTGTAGCACAAAACAAATTAGAAAGGCAAAGTTGAACAGCTACAGTTAAACAAAAATGTTGAGTGGCAACATAAAGAGTGAATATGGAAGCATTTGATCAAACTGGAATCCCACAGTTAAATATGATTAACGATGTTCTTCAAAATATCAATTTGACCAAAAGAACCACTCTTAGTGGATAACTGGACAACAGATTTCTCTAAGTCATAACTAGTCAATAAAATGGGGTAGCTTCTACAGCTTGAGCTGATCCCAAATGGTGGGAGAAATTGCACACACTATGAACGGAAATCATTTTATGTTGAATACAAGTGATCAACTCTTGATTTCAAAAATCACATGAGTAGCATGCTGATGATAGAAAATAATTTCAAAAGAAATCATTATCCTGCACTACATAAGCAATCCTGACCTTCAACTACCATTATCCATATGAGCTGTATTATTTTTCGATCAATGAGATGAAAATTTTGTAATAAAGTTTATGCGTCAGCTTCAGGTTCTATGCCCAACATTTGCAATGACCATACTTTCGGTTCATCCAAGATTTATAAATCTTCTTCCTAACTTAACTATAAGGTGCTCTGCAATGTCCAATGATGTATGAAACAAAAGAATAAAAACTAATAATGAAGGTACCATGAACCAATAGAGAATGTATTCCTATGATTTAGTGTGTACTTTTAGGCACCTGTATATGTGTATTCAAATATCCATAGATAGCCGAAGATGCATATCCACAAACACAACAGCAACTGAAATATATAACATGATAATAAGCGAAAAATAATTATTTGTAGTTCATTTGCTATTTTGAATTTCTGTCTTGTTCTTCTAGATTACATTGTAAATTAATAGGAAGGAATGAAGAACCTGCAATTTGATAGTTATGCCTCTTTCTCTTTCTAAATCCATGTTATCAAGAAATTGTTCCTTCATATCTCGGCTCTCCACTGTTCCTGTCATCTGGAGTAATTTGTCTGCAAGTGTTGATTTCCCATGATCAATGTGTGCTATTATGCAGAAATTCCTTATTTTTGATGTAGGGACCTGCACAATCACTTGCATTGCTGATTTAATTCAATCTGTCGTAGTAGAACAGCAAGAAACTAGATGACTTTGAATTAAAGCATATGTTCTGTCACACGAATACAATAGTTTCCTCACTTCACATTCACATTTCAGTTCAATTCAATAAATTTTTCGTCCTTTAAAAAATTTATACCGTTGTTGAAAGAAGATCTTTACACGAATTCTACCATTTAACCAAATAAACGTGCTCAGAGACTTAGAATTTAAATTCTTTTATTCAAATCTATATAATAGTAGTTCTAATTCAGATTCCATAACGCGAAAGCAACATCCTAAAAATTCCTTCATTTTAATCAATTAGTAAAACTATAACTTGCTTCGAAGTTTCACCAGCATTAAGTATGGCAATTCCGATTCATAATTCCCCGCAGAACGTACTTCCTTTATTTCAACTATCCACTTACGATTATACTCCGCGAAGACAGAAAAAAAATACCCAAAAAAATTTAGTTATCTAAACCGAAGTTTTAGAAACGAACTTTCACAAGACGGTCTTTGCCGGCAGAAGCAGCGATTTCTGAGGAAGATTTGGAAACGGTTTTGCCAGTTTCTTCGATATTGGCTGTAGTCCGGCAATTGATACTGAAATTTTGAAATCGTCTGGAGCGCGCTTTATATCCGTAAGAAGAGCTTTTGAGATTGAAGTTGAAGTCCAGAGAAGGAGTGTTATATTGGCCCCGGCGGTGATGGTGGTCAAGTTGCAGTTTAAGGCGACAGAAGTCTCCAGTAACGCTCGCCATTGGTTTGCAGCGAGCAGAGTTTCAGCCACAAAAGTCTTATAACAAGCCAGAGGCCTTGAAATGAGACGTCATTTTGTGCCTATCATTCTATCTTTTCTATAAAGTGTCATTTTCCTTTTCCTCATGGAACTGGAATATGCTAATCCAAGGCAGTTTCGGAGTCGCGTTGCCGGTTCAGAATGTTTTCGAAAATGAGCTCAAACAGATTCACCCGCTCTTCAGTTCATTGAACCGGGTAAGGGCAGGCGGTTCGAAATGAAAAAACCTCATATTTATTATAATTAGAGTTTTTCCCAAAATTGGTCATGTTTTTAAAATTCACTCCATGTTTGGCCATATTTTTTTTTTTTATTTAACTCATTCTGTTAAATGAGTTATATTGGATCTACCTAAAAAAAAAATTTATTTCCTCTCTCCTCATTTTCTCTTTCCTCTCCTTCTCTCTCCTCTTTTTTTTCAACAATTCCCACTGATTTCTTTTTTTTTTTTATTCCCAGATATAATATATATATATATATATATACATATATATATGTATTTTAATACTATGACTCATTTTAGGAATTAGTCATTAGTTTGAAAATTTTTAGATCCCTTTTAAATTTGAAATGAACTTCAATTTCTCTCCAAAATTTTCTCTCCCCTAAAATTTTCTCTCCCAAAATTTTCTCTCCCCAAATATTTTTCTCTCCCCCCAAAATTTCTCTCCAAATTTATTCTCTCAAGATCTACCCAAGGAATTTCAACCACATTGTAAGTATAACTACCAAATTTTTAACATTTTATTTAATTACAAAATTATTATTATCATTCTCTTTATTATTGATATGACTTATTTTTAATAATTTTTAGGGTTTATGACTCAAGTTGGGCAAATCTTGACTTTTATTGTATTTTTAATGAATTGTTTCTTGTACATATTCAATTATTTATGGTTGATTGTATTATTTTTACATTTTTAGTGGTGATTTATTTAGGGTTTAGGGTTTTTTATTTGTGTTTATTTATGTATTTATTTACATAATATTATTATTCATCTCTTTATATGATTTTTTTTAGGGTTTATGACTCAAGTTGGGCAAATCTTGACTTTTATTATATTTTTATGAATTTTTTCTTGTACATATCAATTATAATTAGATTTTTAGGTGGTGATTTCTTTAGGTTTTGAGTTTTTTAGTTGTGTTTATATATGGAAATTTTTAATTCATTGATTTTTTTTTTGCAATTTTTAGATGGCATTATTGGAGGAACCAATTAGACTAAACTTCTTTTGGGATTCTAGTATTTTTACGATAGAAATGGAAATCCATATTTTGAAGGGTCAAGAAAAAAAATCATGGGTGTTTGGAGACAAGTGTCTTATTCTGATATTGTTCAAAAGGTTTGCAACTATAGAGGTATTGATATAACAACAACGAACTTAAAGTTCTATAAGTGGTTGTTCATTTGTCCAATACAATGCCATTGAGGTCACAGATGAGGAAGATATGGAACATATTTGGTCTATACCAAGTGACTTCAAGATTGTGGGTGTTAGTGTTTTGGTTCAAGAAGTTCACATTGATCCTTCTTCTTCACCAATTATTCATGGATCTCCAACAAAAGGGAAAGCAGGGGGGGAACAAGAAGAAACAAAACAAACAACAAACAAAAGAGAAAAGAAAAAAAAAAAAAACCATATATATATATATTATATATATATATATATATATATATATATATATCAAACCCAATATAATATATATATATATATATATATATATATATATATATATATATCAAGCACAGCCCCCCTAATCTATATATATATCTATAGATATGTAGGAAAGCCTCATACCTTTTTGCAAATCAAAATGAGAAGGTAGGATAGAAAGCTTCTTCAGCCCCGGTGTGGGGTGGGATTTTCGGCGATCGATCTCGAATCTAGGGTTTGGGAGATGTTGTTTGAGAGAGATGAAAATAGGGTTTGGGAGATGTTGTTTGAGAGAGATGAAAATATTGGGGAAAGAAAGAGAAGAGAGGAAAAGAAAAAAAAAAAAAACATCACATCGATTGTTGACGGAAAGGAGAGGAGAGAGAGAGAGAGAGGAAAGGAAAATGAGGAGAGATGAAATAAATTTTTTTTTCGTGGGATCCAATATAACTCATTCAGACGGATGAGTATGGTCAGAGGGAGAATGTTTCAAAAAACATGGCCAAACACAGGGAATTTTTATAAACGATGGCGGTTTGGGAAAAACTCTATTTATTAAGAATCTTATAGATTCGAGTTATTTCTCAAAATGGCCATATTTTTTAATATCATTCGTGTTTGATCATGTTTTTGAAACTATTTCTCAACTCATTTCGGGAATGCGTTTTTTGGGTGGGTGGGACAAAAAAATTTATTTCCTCTCTATTTTATTTCTTCTCCTTCTCTCTCCTTTCCGTCAACAATTCACGCCTTTCATTTTTTTTTTTATTATCATATAATTATTATATATATATATATTATATATATATATATATATATATATATTATATATATATATATAATATATTAATACTAGGAATGAGTCATGGTAAAGCAATTCCCTCCAAATTTCTCTCTAATTTTTTTCTTTATTTCCAACTATAATATATATATATATTAATACTAGGACTCATTCTATGAATGAGTCATAGATTAGAAATTTCAATAACAAGACTACACAAAATCCATGTAGTTGGTATATCCGAGTCATTTGGAAACAATCATTCAATCAGCAGATTTTTTTTTAAATCATGAGCATGCGTGTATCATGCGAGTTGTGAATAATAACCATAGAAATTTGACACATAAGTATATTGCAAGAAACATCCTACATCTCATAAGGAATAACCCCGAGACTCATGTGAGTGTCATCCAAAAAGAAGCTTTGAAAGTAATACCGAAGTATATGCATGCCTTACAAGATGCGAATTCGGACACAATTCTTACATTGGAAACACAATGAATCCAGTGTTGAAAATGATAAGGTATTTAACTACATGTTTTGGTCTTTCAAGGCATCTATTTCTTGTTTTGCCCATTGTCGACGTGTCATTTCTATAGATAGTGGAATGAAGAACTGTGGAATGAAGCCCCATTTGTACTCCACTGCAATAAACATAATATGAACAGTGGTGGTCCAGGTCGTTTACGCTCCAGGAGGTATCGAGGTTCAATGGATGCAAGAAATCTTGATTCTCCTTCAAGATGTGGTAATTGTCATATGTCAAGTCATAATAAAAGAACTTGTGGCATCGACTCAAACCGAACTACTGATTGTTGATTGTTTAGCCATGTATTTCAATATACTTTTTCATACATTATAAACAGACTAATTATTGTATTTTGATTTTATATATTGAGCATGAACTCATTTTGGAATATATATGGAATTGATGTGTTTTTTTCTATAATATTTTGGTTTATATGTTGGAATTGCATTGTTGTTGTGTTGTAAGAATGAGTCGTAGCATTATCTATAACTCGTACAGAGAATGAGTCGTAGCATTTTCTAAATTTTATTTCGGGCAGAGAAGAATGCTATGACTAATTCTCTGTATGAGTCATATAATTCTCTATGAAATATATGTGTCTCTAGTCTTCCATCTTTCTACAAGTGTAGTAACTAAACTATGATCAACTACAAAGTACCCAACACGTGCAACCCCTCCAAACCCAAAGCAATATCTAACAACTCTCACCTTAGTTGGAGCTTTGCTATACAACTCAAAAACGAGAATCAAATCTCCTCACTCCTAATGCATTCTCGGTCGTCTCTTTTTCACCGGGCCAAATTAAAGATGTCCTATGCTGATTTTGCTCATTCAAAACAACTGGACTCATCGGACCTGGATTTACTTCGTATAACTCGTCATCTACATAAACATCAAATAAAAAATTATATGTTATTGATATCTTCAAGTATTGAATTTTTTTTTAAAATATGTTATTGAATTAGAAAATTTGATATGTTATTAGTTTAGTTTTATATGTTAAAAAAAAATATATAACTACCCTAGGATATGCCACCGAAATTTGGACAAACAAAAGGAATACATGTCATTATAAAATTACACATAATAACTTATACATATTTTGATATGCTAGAATAATAAACATAGACATTTGAGTATTCAATTATTACCATGGATACAATACAATATACAACAATAATTTTTAGGAAAACAAAAAATGTATTAAATGAAGTAAAAAGTAATACGACGCAGATACACTTTTTTTTACAAGTACAATCAATTTTGAAAAAAATTAGTCGTCTCTGAACACTTCAATAAAACTTTAAAAGGGAAAAAATCTCTTCTTTTTCTTAATTTTTTTTCAAGGAAAAGGATATATATATATATATATATATATATATATTACTAAGAATAAATCCTTCCCTTTTGGAGCAATAAGTCCTTCCCTGTTGAGCTCGCAGTTTGATTCCCAGTTGATCCTTACTAATCCATATGAAGGCTACTTCCCCTTATTGTCCTAAGCGTGGGATAAGGAATTATGAGAATAGAAAGCCTATCTAAAATAGGGCTTTGAACCTTAGAGACCCTTCCCTTTTTCTTTATCTTTAAAGATAGTCCCGTAATAATGATTTACCGGGTTTTGTTCAATTCTTCTAATTCTCTTCTTATATCTATATCAATTAAGCCAAGCCCAATCCCGTATATATATATATATCTATATATATATATATATATCTATATCTATCAAGGAAAGCCCATACCTTTTTGTCAAATCAAAATGAGAAGCTAGTATATATCCTTCCTCGGCGATTGATTCGGAATATATATCATCGGCGATCGATTTAGATCTAGGGTTTGGGAGATGTTGTTTGGGAGAGATGAAAATATTGGGGAAGAAAGAGAAGAGAGGAAAAGAAAAAAAAAAAAAGCATCTATCATTGTCGTAGAGAGAGGGGAGAGGAGGGAGAGGAAAGAGAAAATGAGGAGAGAAGAAATAAAAAATTTTTTGTTAGTGAGACTCAATATAACTCATTTTGATTGAGAAATAGTTTCAAAATTATGACCATATCGGAGTGATTTTTAAAAAGTATGACCAATTTGGGAAATTACTCTATAGATTCATACAACTTAAGTTTAGTAAATATTGATAAAATAGTCACGAAATTAATTATTTAATTAATATAAAATAATATATATCACTCATGATATTTATCTTCATTATCTTTTAAATTTGAGTTTAGTGATGTAATTAATTTCAAGATGATGACATGTCACCAATTATATTTATTCATTCATTTTGTCACCAAAATAAATAAAGGTCACTAGAACCTTTGTAATAATTACTTCAAACTATTAAAAAGAATTCTTAATAATATTATCTTTATCCTCTCTACTTTGTCTACATTTCTCCCCTTTGTTTTATCATCTCATTGGATTGTTTTTGCTATATTTATATAATTTCATAACATATCTCATCTTGTATTGATTACATCATTGATCTCAAGGTTAAAGGATAATGATGACTATTTGATGGACATTCTAAAAAATTTTATGAATCTACCAAATTTCGTAACTCTCACTTTGATGTCCATTATATAAAGAACATGTATCATTAAAATTTTACTAGATAAAAACCCAGTGAAAAATAATTCTAGTACATTATTTTTTATTCGTAAATTTCTTCCCTATTGAGATGAACTCTCAAGAATTTTTAACCGACGCAAACCAATTGTATATCTCAATTTTTCAAAGGTTGGGGTTAAAAAGGACTTAATGAATAAATATGTAAGATTATCACATGATCGAATTTGAAGCACATCAATTAACCATTCTTACATAAACAAACTATTGATTGATGCTTTCTTCTCACTATATGAACACCAAAACCTAAGATTTGTGAGAGGAATATGCAAACAAAGTTAATTATTTTCCTAAATGTAGCCAAGTTGGTGTGGTCCTAGTGTGATAATGATAAAAAAAAAAAAAAGTGAAGAAATTTCATCCCAATTCATTTTCGGCGGGTTCCGACATCGTAAGATAGTGTAAAACGTCATTTGCTTGTGGTTGAGTTAGTACAAATGTGCCTCCTCAAGCATCTCCTCTTTTCGGGTGATGAGGGTTCGACACCGGGATTCAGCAAAAAAATGCTGCCAGATTCGGGTGGGGATTAGTCAGGTCAACCCGGTCCGGATACCCCACAAAAAAAAAAAAAAAAAGATAGTGTAAAACTGAAAATACTCTTATAAAAATAGGTATGCGAGGTGCACAGGCAAAACTGCCAAAAAAAAAAAAAATACTACTTAAAATTTTTTTTTTTAAACAAAAAAGAAAAAAAAAAGACAGACAATTAAAGGCTTAATTTTAGTAAAAATTTGATTTAGGACCTTATTGGAGAAACAAAAATAGTTACTTCACTAAACCAAAAAATTTTCTAAATTCGTATTTAGGGTGCTAAATTAATTAGTAAGTAGGTAAAGTATCTACATATGCATATCCATACTTATTTTAAGATTTATATAAGCGTATTAAACTTATTAGATCACTTTAGTTGAGTCTATTGAACATGATAGCCTTTAAATATACAATTGACATATAAACACACAATATTTATAAATAAATATATAACAATCCCCACTTAGGCTTAATGTGTCACATTAGAATTATGTACCATTTAATCCTTATGAGCTCTCAATCTTTTGCTAATATTATATTTTTTGCATCCTAAATCAATCCAATCAATCAAGCATATCAACATAGAACTAAAGAGGCATTTGTTACATAATCACAAATGAATCTAATAATGATAACAAACACACATCAATATAATTGAACAACATGGATCAAGTATGGTATGTAGCATGAAAATTACATGCAATATGATCTCCACATGCCAATTTCAAACTGGTCCTCTCTTTATTCTTTAGTGAGATCATTCAAATAGAAACAGAGTGAAAACAAAAATTACTTAACAAAGTTGTGATACACTCAAAATTTATAAAACATGTCTATAGCTATTATACAAACTCATACTAAAGTAATATATCATCAATAGATAAGAAACCGATATGAGCATAATGCTCATGAAAGACCTTGGGTGGTAAGCTTTTAGTTAGTGAATCCGCAATCATGGAGCTTGTCCCAATATATATTGTATAGAAATCAAATCACTCTAAACTCTTCCTTTAAAAACTAGTAATTAGATGTCAATGTGTTTAGATTTTGACAAGCTCTTGTTGTTATTTGAATACAAATTTCTTGAATTATTGTCAAAGAATAACTTTAATAGTCTTTCAATACTATCTACTATCCGCCACTATGACAATGTTCCTTAGCCATATTCCATGGTTGGACGCCTCATAACAAGTTACGAATTCAACTGCCATAGTAGAAGGATCAATGAGTTGTTTAGTACTCTTCCAAGAAATTGCTCCTCCAACAAGCAAATAAATATAGCCTAAAGTTGATTAAAAATTGTCTTGGCATCCATAAAATTAGAGTCATAATACTCAATGATCTCTATCTGATGTAATTGCTTGTATGTGAGCATGTACCCTTTTGTTCACTGAAGATATCATATAACCCTTTTAGTTGTTGTCCAATAATTTATTCTAGGTTTGTTTAAATATCTACCCAACACTCGAACAATGTCTTAAAAATATCATCATAACATCCATTTGATATAACTCAAGATCAAAGTGTCCCACAAGTGCCATTATAATTCCTCTATTCTAATGTACTTATCAAGCTCTTTGAGAATATAATGTAATCATTTGAAATTGTATTTCTCCTCTCTAGTAGATCTCCTTAATGGCATTTGTTTGTGAGTTCGTTGAGTTTGTTCCTAACTATGACTTTGATTAGGGGGAATATTTTCATTGTCTTATTGTTCTTTAGTAGTTTCAAGAATAATGTTTGGTGTGATAACTTGATCACTGTTAACAAACTGAAGGAAGAGAAACAAGTTCCTCATTTTTCTCTTCGAAGACAATCAACTTTATCTCTTCCATCAAACTTAATTTTCTCAAAAAAAAAAATGAGCATCTTTTGTCTCAAAGAATGATTTGTTTGTGGGATAAGATTTATACCTCATAATCATTTTGAATAACCAACAAAATAACAATTTAATATCCTTGAGTCTAATTTTCTTTCAAGAGGTCGTCTATAAGGCATTGCCTCATCTAGGCAATCCCATATGCTAAAGTGCCTTATATTGAACTTCTTAAAAGTTCATAAGTAATAAGGAATTGTTGTTGTTGATTTTGTTGAAATTCTATATATAATATAGATTGCAGTCTTTAATGTCTCTCAATGTTCTAAGATTAAGCTAATCATCTCACCTTGGAGTAGTATTTGATATAAAGAATATAGTACTTTTTTTTTCTCTTACTAAATCTTCTTTTTTTTTTCATTAGCTTTTAATCTAATAAGATCATTATACATATTTTTTATGCAATGAATTTTCAAGGGGAAATTATAATATATATATATATATATATAGTCTATGTGAATATCCAATAAAATTATAATTTCTTTGTCTAAGATTTAAATAGAGAGTTTCAATCCTATTTATGAAGACTATATTCAATATGCTTCAGTAAATAGAGATATGATCTCTTTCCTCACCTATCTTATTTTAATGCAACTTATACAATTTCAAACCCTATCTTATTTTATACAACTTATATAAGAGCTCTCTATAATAGATAAAAGACATGAAGAAAAGAAAGAGAAAGGAGAAAGAAAATTGAGAAAAGAAAGAGAAAGGATAATGAAAAAAGAGAAAAGAAAGTGATATAAATAATAAAATATATTTTAGTCTTTTTTTTTTCTTAAGTTTTATTATTATTATTATATATATTTTAAGCATTATATTTATATATTCTAATAAATTCACAATAAAAAATATATAATCAAAAGAAAATAATAAAAATTAAAATAAAAAATTAATTAACAGTTTATATTTTAAATAAGTCTATTCGAAGTCATTAATCTTCAATCCTAATCAAATTTTTTTTTTCAAATTTTCATATTGTATTTAATACGGTTATTCAAATTTTTTTTTTTTAAAAAAAAAATTTAACTTCTATCATCTTTCGAACTCATGAGTTTCATATCGTTACCAACTGAGTTAAACCTACGGTATTCTAAATTTTTTAAAATTATGTGTAAAATTTTAATGACTTTTTCTTTTTTTAAAAAAAAGAAATTACCTCAAAAGTTTAGTGATTAATTTGTAAAAAAAAAAATTTAAAATATGTGTTGAATAATGAAAGCAATGACCGGGTGGGACTGCAGTCTGCAGTTTAATCGTCGTCAACCACGAGAATCCATGCGAGGAAGGAAACAAGTAATCCCAGACGGGTCATGGTAAGTTTCTAGTACCAGAATCCAAAAGTTCGTGTACTACCTGTACAAGCAAGGTAGCATGAAACCCAATCTCCGAAAGCAATACCTTACTATGTCCTTATTCTCAAGGGAAATACTACTTCTTAGAGAATCAATCAATTTCATCTTTATAACCAATATATATATATATATATCTCAAGATGAAGCAGTAAATGTTAAAATTTTACATATCAACACAGATTTTATATTTTTGTTTAATTATATCTTGGTAATTTGACCCAGAAAGACAAAAGAAATTTTTTTATTGATTCTGGACCCAGAAATGGGAAAGGGAAATCTGATGTTGATGGTGAAAATCCTGACAGTTTTTCTAGTAATTTCTTTAGTTGGAGCTTCGAGTAATCAAAAGCTGCAGCAAGGATGGTGGAAATCGAGGTCTAAGGACACGGGAGCTAGTTCATCAAATGTGAAACCAGTACCTTCCTCCATTGTTCTTCCGCTCTATGGAAATGTTTATCCAGATGGGTACATTAATAATCTCTTACTCTTAATCTTAATTATCATTGGATCATCCCTGTTTAGCGAGTGTATTGAGTTATATATTTTGAATTTCTAACAGTAATAAATTTTGGAGATAAACAGTTATAAATGTTGTTAAACTTAGATTTTTCTGATGAGGAAAATATCCGAGTTTCAAAATTTATCTCTGCTCAGAATGATATATATTTTTTAAATAATTTTTTTTTTATTAGATGCTAATGAATATCAGTTCATTGAAATTATCATGTGCAGGTATTACTTTGCTCAAATTTACTTAGGACAGCCTCCAAAGCCCTACTTTCTTGATCCTGATACAGGCAGTGACCTTACTTGGCTTCAATGTGATGCTCCTTGTGTCCACTGTACAAGGGTATACTACTGCTATATTTTTAGTTTTTGTTCATTTATTGTTCCAATATTCTGCAATTTCCTTTCATATTTCTTAGACAATTAACGTTTTCCCCACATATAAAGAACAAATATGAACATACTCTTAATAAGAATTTCTAGTTAAGAGTAAGAACTTGAGATGAAATGAAGTTAAACAAGAACAAGGAGGACGCTAGTCGAACTTATAGTAAAAAATTTTCCAAGTCCAAAAAGTGCACAATTGGGAGAAATCTGATCACCCAGGCCTCCCTTTTCCAGGGGTTAATAGATGGTGCACACTGGCATTGTCCTAGAGAAATTTATTTATTTATTTTCTTTTCCTAAAATATGATCATTTAAACAAAAATCTCTCTGCAGTTGTTTCTGAATACAGTTCTTTGCTAGGCACAGAAATTTTCCATACCTATGTTCCCATCAATAACTAGATTCCCATATTTCTTAAATCATTTTTGTTAATTCTAATTACTTAATCTTGTAGGCAGCTCATCCCCTCTATCGCCCAACAAATGATCTCGTCAGATGTAGGGATCCCCTTTGTGCATCTTTGCATTCAGGTGACTACAATTGTGATAACCCAGAACAATGTGATTATGAGGTTGAGTATGCAGATGGGGGTTCATCCCTAGGTGTCCTAGTTAATGATGTATTCTTCTTCAACCGTACTGGTGGAACTCGGATGAGTTCACGCCTGGCCTTCGGGTGAGCTGATTTACTTGTATTCTTAGACCTAAATGCATCAATGCAATGGCTTACCCTAACTAACCTACTTTTTAATAGATCCTCCCCTAAATTCTATAATTTCATTATTAATCTTCTTATGGTGGCTTGGTTCAAACTAGTTTCTATATTGTGATTGCAGTTGTTTAATTAATTTGTTTTTTTTTTCCCCTTAAAATGTGGACTAGGTGAAATGATAAAAAAAGAACAATAAATGGCATGTTTATTCTTCCTTTCTTTTCTTGTGTTGTTGAGTTTTTATTTCTTTCTTAATTCTTCCTGTATATTAGGCCATATGAATGGAGAATCAAATGATAACTCTTATGTTTTATTGTCTGTACCTTGGGTGTGAGACAGTTTCTGGGGTAGTGTTGATAAAGATAATCTCAGAAGGGAAAACTTCTCTTACTCTGATCATTCAGCATTTTTTAGTCCGATTTACCATTATGCTTCTGTTGGAAGATGTTGTAGGTCTAAAATTAGGGAGTTAAACAGTCTCAACATTACCATTTCCTAAATTCTTAAGTTGGATTCAGGTATTAAATTTTAATGTACAGATTGGCAACAGGGGAAGAGAAACTTCTGAGAGAGATGTTGTTTATGGCTTTCTTTGTATAGATTCATATCTGCTGATTTGGAATGACACTATATCTTGTATTAGGTGTGGTTACGATCAGATACCAGGTGCATCTTATCATCCCTTAGATGGAGTACTTGGCCTTGGTAAGGGAGAATCCAGCATTGTCACGCAGCTCCATAATCGGGGACTTATTCGGAATGTTGTTGGCCACTGTTTAAGTGGCAGAGGTGGAGGATTTCTCTTTTTTGGTGATGGTGTTTATGATTCTTCCTCACCTGTAGTTTGGACGCCAATGTCAACTGACTACCCGTAATGCACATCTTTTTCACCCTATTATTTATTTCTCCCATCATCATAGGTACCAACAATTCACAAAATAATGTACCACACACACATGACACACCCTTTAATTCTGTAGGACTATTACTTTTACCTGGACATATTTCTCAAGTAATAATTTGTGACAGAAAGCACTACTCAGCTGGATCTGCAGAATTGATATTTGGTGGAAAAAGTGTAGGATACAAGAATCTTCTCGTTGTCTTTGACAGTGGGAGTTCTTACAGTTACCTGAATTCTCAGGCATACCTGGCTTTCCTTTCTTTGGTATGTATGCAATATCCTCATTACCTCCCCTTTCTGTATATTTGCTTCCTTAAAGTTTCAATAACTCTGCTATTCTTTATTTGAAGGCCTCATATATAGAGTAAAACTTGTTTTACATGCCTATATGTATGTATATGTATATATATGTACAGGTTAAGAAAGAACTGAACGGGAAGCCAATCAGAGATGCCATAGATGATCGTACTCTCCCAGTATGCTGGAAAGGAAAAAAGCCATTCAGAAGTGTACGCGACGTTAGGAAATACTTTAAGCCTCTAGGATTGAAGTTCCCCAGTGGTTGGAGATCCAAAATTATCTTTGAAATACTACCTGAAGATTATCTCATAATCTCAGTAAGAAAATTTACATTACATTTTTACAATGTTTTCTGTTCTTTTAGTAGTTGTTGTAAATCTATATTGAATAGAATTGACTGAATTTCTTTTATTTAACTTTTCTGTTTTCCAGTCAAGAGGCAGTGTCTGCTTAGGAATAATGAATGGTACAGAGATAGGTCTGCAGTATAATATCATTGGAGGTAAGTGATACCTGAAAGTGTTACTAATTGAATTACGTATTCTTAATAACAAAATAATACAATTAATAATTATTAGTTTAGTATTAAAAAGAAAAAAAAAATGTAATAAATAGACAAATTGATAAAATTAAGATTTTTTTTCTTCTTTTAAAGTTTAAAAAATTATTTGCTTTTCTATTCTTCAATAATAAATAATAATTCAGTATTAATTCAGTAGTAATGTTTGAAAATAATAATAATAATAATAAGGCATAAGTGAAAACAAAATCAAAATATTTCTATTTTGACATATGAAAAAAAAAAAAAAATGAAATAAATTTGTTCATAATTTAAAAATTTATGAGTTATGTATATTAAATAATGGTAAAAATGCCTTTTTTTTAAGTTTTTTTTTTTTCTAATAAAAAAAAAAATTGTTTTAGATATATCTCTGCAAGACAAAATGGTGATTTATGACAATGAGAGGGGTGCGATTGGTTGGACAGCTGCGAATTGCGATCGGCCACCAAAATCCAATATTTATGTAATGTAAATTGTGTGTATACTTTGAATTATAGTGATGGCATGCCACTTATTGTATTTATACATTTTATTTTTTAAAATTAGTTTTCAGTTAGTTGTCAATTTGAATAACTCTTTACTTATAATATAAATTTTAGATAATTATATCTAACAAAACGTCGAGGTAATTATATTCAATGAGCATGTGCAGTGTTTGTTTGGTGAAAGTTCAATGTTTAGTTTGAACGTAGATTGACTTGAATGTGCCGTTGCTTAACAACGGGATCCACCCAGGACACGTGTGAAAAGCAAAAAAAAAAAAAAGTTGTATCAAAGAAAACCTCTTTCAATTTTTAGTTATTTATTTGTAAGTTAAGTTGGGAAATAATTCTTTTTAACTTTTTTGACTTAAGTGAGGTTGTGAATTTATAAAATTGTTTATAAAATTTAAGGTTAGTATTTATTTTTTGTAAAGGATTTACTCTGTGAACATGACTGAAAGATACTTTATAGTTAGAATTTATAGATATATTTCGGAGATTAGTCTTGTAGACATGACTTAAAAGATACCTCATAATTAGAATTCATTCGGATATTTCGTATTGTTAAAAAAATATAAAAGGAAAAAAAAAATATTATCTATATAAAAGTTTTATTTTAAATTTTACTCAAATTAGAAGTTTTCCTATTATTCCACCCTAAGATCGAATATTGCAACAAGAATATTAACATAATTGTTCTTGGAAAGCAACCTAATTTAAATGTCCTTTAACATTTTTTTCTTTCTTTTTGAAATTAGGTCTTTCAAATACCAAATAATGCACAAGGAAATTTCACAAAAAGAAGATGAAATTTTTGAAAAGAAGACAAAAACATGGAGAGAAAGGGAACATATGCTTTCTTTGCAAAGTTAAAGGACATTATGCCAAAAATACCTACAAAAATAAGAAGGGACAACAATTCATGATCCAAATGGCATCACATCTTAAAAATGAATAATTCTCAAACATTGATTCCATCTTCAAATTAGAAGATAATCCATCATTAGATTTTATCATGGTAATCGCATACTCGGATGATGATGGTGATGGTTCAAGCAGCCCATACATATCCTCCCGATGAAGAAGAAGATTTCCCGAAATTTGAGGAAGAATAATTAATGATCATCAAACCGTATCCCATGGTGAATACAAACCTCATGCTCTACAGGGGTGTCTTTATCAATAATGAATCCAGACGTTTTGAAAAGACCTTAAAAGCAGCAAATGGAGATGTGTTCATGATTGACAAAATTAGCAAGCCCATCAACATACGGACCTTTGAAAATCCGGCAATTACCCACCAAGTCCTCGGATCAAAATTATCCAAAAAGGACTTGATCATCGGATTCGACATTCTAATCCAAATCCAAAATCTCTCAATTCACACCTAGAGGAATAGCCTACAAAGGCCGGTTTCTTCCTTGGACTTGTCACACTAATCTTTTTCGGATTTTCCAGCCAAATATCAATCTTGAGCTTGTGAAAACTGAAATTATTATAAAATCATGTGCAAATTCTCATTCAGAATTCCTACAAAAATGTTCCCATCCTCCTTGGAAAAGTCCTAAATTCTTCATAACTCTACCATGTTGGGGTAAATTCGCCGAGATACCCGCCCAAGATCGTGTAGGCATACAACACACAAGCACAAATACGAGCAAGTAAGTAAATCGACAACAATATAACGTGGTTCGGCGATCAAATCTATCCCTACGTCCACGGGAGCGTATGCGCTCAATTCACTATATGAGAGTTCGTATACAAGAGAGAGTTCGGGCGAATCGATCGGACTCGATTCTTTTATCTCCTTCCTCGAGATACAATCACACTACTCAATCTCTTTTTCTCTACACTACTCTTCTTCTCTTTTCTTGTTCTTTTTTATTGTTGTTGTGATATTTTGCAAAAACTAGATACAATATATATAGGAGAAGAAAGCAAGAAGAAATCTTCAAGAAGATTTGGAGCCTCAAATCTTGCCGTCCAAATCTTGTGTTCACATGGTATGTGTGAAAATTCATGTGCCCACAATTTTGACCACCCCAAAATTTGTTCACACACAGCACACTTATTTGGAAATATGGCTCCACACCATAACAATCTCCCACTTGGAGACATATACAATGCTTCCAAGGAACTCATCATATCAACTGTAGTGGATTGAACGCGTGCGCTCGATCGGGCCTATTACGCTGACAGGCCAATTGAAGCTGAACACGGCTTCAATTTCTCTATCACAACTGGCTTTGTGAACATGTCTGCTGGATTCTTGCTTCCTTCAATCTTCACAAGTGATAACACTTCATCTTCCAATAAATTTCTAATGAAGTGATACCTCAATGCAATATGTTTGGTCCTTGAATGAAACGCCGCATTCTTGGCCAAGTGAATTGCGCTCCGACTATCAGAGTGTAGTCCGCTCCGAAAGTCTTGTGAAACCAAGCTCATTCAACAAGCCTTGTAACCATATCATCTCCTTGCTGCTTCTCGTAATTGCCATCATACTGGGCTCTGTAGTGGATAGCGTAACTATCTTCTCGCAGTTTAGAAACACCAATTGATGTCCGGCCCAACGTGAAAACATATCCCGTGGTACTTTTTCCGTTGTCGACATCTCCAGAGAAAATCGACATCCACAAATCCTTGAAGCCGCAGGTTGGATCTCCGAAAACACAAGCAATGTCGGTAGTATTCTTCAAATACCCGAGAATCCACTTAATCGCTTCCCGGTGTCGCTTCCTGGATTTGACATAAATGCGCTCACAACTCCCACTGCATGAGCAATATCCTGGTCTTGTGCATACCATGGCGTACATTAGACTCCCAATGGCAGAGGCGTAAGGAACCTTAGCCATGTAGTCTAACTCCTCGTCGGTCTTGGGACTCTGTTCCTTCGATAAATTGAAGTGGCTTGCAAGAGGTGTGTTGACTCCTTTAGCATCTGCCATGTTGAACCTCTGCAAGACCTTGTGAACATACTCCTTCTGTGACAACCGCAAAGTGTACACTCCCGGAATCTCCGATGATCCTCATCCCAGAAATCGCTTTCTTGGACCTAGGTCTTTCATCTCAAACTCCTTTGAGAGTTGTCTCTTTAAGAGTTTGATTTCCTCCATATCCGCTCCTGCTACTAACATGTCATCAACATAAAGTAGCAATATAATGAAACTCGAATCAAACCTCTTGACATAACAACAATGGTCAGCGTTACATCTAGTGTACCCATTCATCTGCATGAAACGGTCGAACTTCAGGTACCATTGTCTCGGTGCCTGCTTTAAGCCGTCAAAGCTTTTAACCAGGGTCGCACACTGGTTCTCCTTACCTTTGACAACAAAACCCTCTGGTTGTTGCATGTAAATCTCCTCCTTCAAGTCACCATGAAGAAACGCTATTTTTACATCTAACTGCTCTAGATGTAAGTTCTGTGCTGCCACAATACTCAACGGTGCTCGTATGGTGGTTAGTTTAACAACTGGAGAGAAAATATCGGTGTAATCAATACCCTCCTTTTGCTGAAAGCCTTTGACTACAAGTCTTGCTTTGTATCGCCTCGAACCGTCAAGCTCCTGCTTGATCCGATAGACCCATTTATTGCTTAAGGTCTTTTTCCCCATAGGTAACTTTGCAAGCTCCCATGTGTGGTTCTTCCTCGGCGATTTCATCTCATCCTCCATGGCTAGCTCCCACTGACTTGATTCCTCTACCCGACATGCTTCATCATAACATTCGGGTTCTCCACCATCTCGCAAGTAAAATATAATTCAAATATTTCCTGTTAGGAACAGGAGTTCTTGCAGATCGTCCGAGCAGGGGCGGTGGTGACGGGTCGAATCCGATTCCGAATCGAGAGCTAGAATCTTGTGCGGTCTCCTGTAATGGATCATCACTCTGAGAGCTGGAACCTGTTTCAAATATAGACTGTCCTATAAGAGACATATCAAGGTCAGTATATTCAAGTTCTTTCACAGGAGTGGATTGTGTCTTATCCTTATACATAGTAGTTTCAACGAATATGACATCTCTACTACGTATAATCTTATTGCTACCATTTTCCCACAAACGGTAGCCCATCTCTTCTTCACCGTAGCCAATATAGTAGTCCATACGTGATTTAGCATCCAATTTATTTCTACTAACATCACTAATATGTGCATAACATAAACTTCCAAATACCTTGAGATGGGATAAGCTAACTTGCTTTCCTACCCAAACCTCCTCTGGTATTTTGTGCTCCAGTGGTACTGATGGTCCTCGGTTGATTAGGTATGATGCAGTATTAATTGCCTCGGCCCAAAATTCCTTAGGTAAGCCTTGCATGTAGCCTCATGCTTCTGGCTCTCTCTGTCAACGTTCTGTTCATTCTTTTTGCTACCCCGTTCTGCTGGGGTGTTCCTGGCACTGTTCTCTCTAGCTTTATCCCGTTGTCTTTGCAGAAATTTCTGAATCTGGTGTCCTCATACTCGCCACCGTTGTCCGAACGCAACTTCTTTACCTTCAACCCCGGGTTTCAATCTCTACTAATGCTTTCCAATTTTTAAAGATCTGAAACACTTCCGATTTATGTCGCATGAAGTAGACCCAAGTCTTCCTGGAATGATCATCAATAAAAGTCACAAAATATGACTTACCTCCGATGGATTGGATGGAGTTGGACCCCATACATCTGTATGGATAAGCTCAAGTTTTTGCCGCTTTGGGGGTTCTTCTCGTCTCGTTGAAGCTCACTCACTCGCTTTCCAAGCACGCAGCCTCTCGCACGGATCCATTCAATAGCTTTCAAATTGGGAATCTTCCCATTTGAAAACATTATCTTCATTCCTTCTTCGCTCATGTGACCAAGTCTCTCATGCCACAACTTGCAGGTTATCTTCTCATCTGCTAGAAGTAAACTAGCATTTTCGGTCATGTACAAGGTTCCGCTTAGTCCTCCTCTAGCAACTACCAAAGCTCCATTGGTAATCTTCCACGCATCTTGAGTGAAGGTTGACATAAATCCCTCTTTGGCTAAGCTGTTTGATGGAGATCAAGTTCTTCTTCAAGTCCGGTATATTGCGAACATCGTTCAACTTCCAGGTTGAACCATTCAACTTGATGTTGACTCTTCCTTTACCTACTATATTGCGGGGTTGGTCATTTCCAAGATAAACTTTTCCAAAGTTTCCTGCAACATAATTCTCGAACAGATCTTTGTTTGATGTGGCATGGAATGATGCTCCGTTGTCTAGTATCCATGACTCCTGCTTGCTCTCGAGCGAACAAATGAGTGCATCATTGGATGATCCCTCCGATGCAACATTTGCTTCTGTCTTTCCACTCTCCTCCTTGCATGGCGATTTGCATTGGTTTTTGAAGTGGCCCTTCTTGCCACAGTTCCAACATTCGATGTCACCTCGAGTCTTGTTGGAATTTCTCCCTTGCTTGGATCTTGATCTTCCTCTTCTAGACTTGTTTCTGCTTTGTCTAGATCCTCCGGTAGTGGTCCTCCCTCGACTATCCATATTCAAGGCTGAACCGCGCACCTCCTGATGAGTCTTCCTGCTTTCTTCTTATTTCCTCGGTCATTATCATATCAACGACCTCCTTGAAGACCAACCGATTTTCTCCTGCAGAGGTACTAATCGAAACAACAATATTCCTCCAGCTGTCCGGCAACCGGCTTAGAATTAACAAAGCGCAAATCTCATCGGCAAATTCAATATTACTGACGCTAACCGCCCAGTTATCTCATTGAATTTATTTAGGTGCTCCTTAAAATCATCGGACTCTGCCATATTCATATTGAACAAGGATTTCATGAGGAATACCTTGTTGGCGGCTGATGGTTGCTCATACATGTCGGATAGTGCTTTTATGAGTCCCGAAGTTGTCGTTTCACCCCCGGTGTTGAACGCAACAGATTTTGAAAGAGTTAGTCCGATCGCACCAAGTGCTTTGCGATCCAATAACTCCCACTGAGCCTTTTCAAACGTGTTAGGCATGTTTCCTAGTGCCAAGTATAACTCTTTCTGGTACAGAAAATCTTCAATTTGCATCTTCCGGAAACTGAAGTTGGTTCCGTCGAACTTCTCGATCCTGGCGATTGAATCTTTTTCTGTAGACATTATTCTCACTTGAATAATATCCTCCAAAAAAAAATTGGATACTTTTGGAGCTGATACAATTTTTTTTTTCCGGACTTTTAGGGACTATTCTGCACTTTCTCGAACTTGGGGGCTATTCTGAAAATTTCAGAATACTTGAGGGACCACCATAACTTTCTTTGTCCCCCTTTTTTTTTTTTTTTTTTTTTTAAAAAAATTCTTCTCCACTTACTCTCTCTCTTCCGTAGAGAAACAAAATAGAGAACCTCCACTTACTCTCTCTTATGTTAGAGAAACAAAATTTTTCAATTAAATCAAAAATTTCAACGGACCATTGCAATTGCGTCCGGGCTCGGATCGCTTTGATTTTTGCGCCGTTGGCTTCGTATCGACAAGAGCTTTGTCGGGATATATCAAAAAATAATTTTGATATATTTTTCCGATGCACCCGAAAAAACTCGTCGGAGCAACACGAACTCGTCGGAGATGTGCTATCACCTCAAACCCGGCTTTGATACCAGTTGTTGAGGTAAATTCGCCGAGATCCCGCCCAAGATCGTGTAGGCATACAACACACAAGCACAAATACGAGCAAGTAAGTAAATCGACAACAATATAACGTGGTTCGACGATCAAATCGATCACTACGTCCACGGGAGCGTATGCGCTCAATTCACTATATGAGAGTTCGTATACAAGAGAGAGTTCGAGCGAATCGATCGGACTCGATTCTTTTATCTCCTTCCTCGAGATACACTCACACTACTCAATCTCTTTTTCTCTACACTACTCTTCTTCTATTTTCTTGTTCTTTTTTATTGTTGTTGTGATATTTTGCAAAAACTAGATACAATATATATAGGAGAAGAAAGCAAGAAGAAATCTTCAAGAAGATTTGGAGCCTCAAATCTTGTGTTCACATGGTATGTGTGAAAATTCATGTGCCTACAATTTTGACCACCCCAAAATTTGTTCACACACAGCACACTTATTTGGAAATATGGCTCCACACCATAACATACCATTCTCTCAAAACCAAAAAATCGGCCCACAGAAAGCAAGTCACAACGCAATGTCCCATGAATACTATAACTTTTTTTTTTTTTTGAAAATATGAATACTATAACTTAGCTACTACAAAATTAAAACAACTCCTTGCTGAAAACCTTATTAAACCTAAATCTTCTCTTCTCCTTGGGTTTTAGAAACCTTCTATGTTAACAAAAGATCAGAACAAATAAGGGGAAAGTTTAGACTAGTCATCAATTACCAAACGTTAAAACAAATTTCTTGAGGATGATAAGTTCCCCTTATCCAAGAGAGATAACATGTTCCAATATCTAACAAGTGCAAAAATATTTTCAAATTTGATATGAAAGCATGATTTTCGATATTAGTCATCATTCCAAAATATAGGCTCAATACTGCATTTTGCATACTAAATCATCACACTACCAATAGACAGTCATGCCCTTCAGTCTCAAAGTAGCCCCTTCATATTTCAAAAGGCCATGATAAAAATTTTTGAACCTCTCCTTCCTCATGTTTTGATTTACATTGATAATATTCAGTTATTTTCCAAGGACATAGACACCTCATTCACTTCATAAAACTTTTTCAGGAGATAATCCAAAGATTTGGCATCATGATTTCTGAAAAGAAGAAAACAAAATAAAAATCAAGCAGGGCATAATTAAATTTGTTTTTATAAAGTCCAATTTTTTTGTCCAAAAATACTCAAAATCCTTTGTCTATAAATAAGTCTTCGATATTTCAAACACAAAATTTGTAACTTAAAACTTTGAGAAAATCCCACTTTATATTTTCTTTATCTTTTATCACTCTTAAATTCTTTCTCATCTAACTTTAAATTTATTAGCCATACATTCGAAGATCTTGCACTATTTTGGAATTAAAAATTTTGAGATTAATCTTATGTGCATTCCATCATACCATATTTTTTAATGGTCAAATCTTTTCAACATTCATGTTTCGATCACATTCAATATTTCTTATAATTATCTTTCGACCATATTCTATTTCTCGAATATTTTGAATCAAATACTTTAAATATTTTTGGATAGTCGAATATTAATTTTAAAATTTTTCTTAAAAAATAAGGATCTCATTTAATCTCTTTAATCAAACATCAAATATCTTTTTGAATCAAAATACCAAACAAGAGTATTTATTACTATTAATACTAAAAATATAACGTGTTATAAAATTAATAATAAAAAAGAGAAATATATATATTTTTTTATTAATGTATTATTCTTATACATAATTTGTATATAATATTTCTATAAAATCCTCTATAGATTTGTAGTTCTATAGATTGTTCACAAAAAATTTTTTAAAAAAAAAAGAAAAGAAAAAAGGAATATAGGATTATACTCTTCAGCTAATACATATATTTATAACTAAATTCAATTGTTTTTTTTTTTTTAAAGAAAAAAAAAAAGGAAATTACCCTTATGCATTCGACATGCCGTCAGAATATAATTTTTAGTTTTGCAGTTAGAAAAACGTCTGCGCATCGAAATTTCTCAGCAAAGGAAAAACCAAAAACTCCAGCAAACGGTTCGACGCGGCTACCCCTTCGAGAGCACCAATCGATCGATTTCAGTAATCGCAGATAGATCTCAATGGTAAGTATCTAGTAATACTTCTTGATTAGATGACTTTTTGCAATTTCCCGTTCCGGTTCAAGCGTGAAAGTTTCCATTCTTTTGGTTGTTGTTTCTCTGTGATTTACAGCGAAGTTCCCATTAGGGTTCTTTCTGTTTAATTTGGACGAATTCAAATGCCACTTCTTTTCTTTGAGATTATGTTAATTAAAGTTGCTCCATTATGATCAGGAATTCATGAATTTGAGAGTTTTCGTTTCTTGATCATAAATTATAAGCTACATGTAAAGGAATGGCTATGGATTGAATATTTGAATTCCGAAATAATTTTAGAGAATTTTTTCATGTAAAGCATCTAATGATTTTTATTGATGTTTTGTTATTGAGTGAAATAAGTTTTAAATTTGTTTATGTTTTGGTTAAGTGGAGAAACAAGGTAGGAAAATACTAAGTTTAAGTTGCTGGGTTACAGCAATTGATGAGTGAAAAGGCGAGTGGATGGTGCTAGAGGCACCAGACAAGATGATTGTAGATGTTGGCATCATGTGGAGAGGAAAGTAAGACAAAAACTTTAAGAGGAGAAGAAAATAAAGGGGAGCAGAAAGAAGGAAGATACAATGGGTAGTCTGGAGGTCGCGGCTGTTTTTTATAGGACATGTCATGTTGGCATTGGCTTAGTTTATGCAGTGAAGATTTCAGTTGTGGGCTAATGTGTTTATATTTTAACCTATGGGGTTAAAGTGATTTTAACCCCCAAACTGCTAGATTTAAATGCAAAACCCTCCAGAAATTATTTGCGGAAATGTATGCTGATACCCACTCAATAATTGAACTTCTAGTGAATGTTCAAAGAAAGTCTTAGTACAAACTAAAATGGATAGAAGTATATGATTGAAATAGGATAAAAAATATAATAGAATTCTGATAGAAGAAATATGAGTTTTTAGTATCCAAGTGCAAAATGAAAACAATTTGATGATTAAAATTGCAATGTATCCATTTACTTATCTTCCCAACATAGAAAGCTACCCAAAGAGCAAAAATTCCAGAAGCTGGCATGGAAAGTACATAGCCTTTTCTCCTCTGAGATTGAAGTAGTTGAGTGGTAATTGGATCTAGTCATACTTTCAGTAACTGCAAGGCAGGGACAGAAGTTTTGACTTTAATTTATCTGAAACTAATGTCATTTCTATTTTAAAAGTGATGACCTTCTCCCACTAATAACTCAATTTCAAGAGGTTCTTACAAGTTGTTTCCTTTTATTGTGTTTGCAATTATAATGGCTATGGTATTTTGATATATTTGTTTGAGCTGCATTGATTTTCCCTCTGTCAATTGGTGACTTTGATAGGACTTCCTGTACTGTTACAGTTTGAAATCCTTTTTCCTTTGATGGGTCCAAAGTCCTCTCTTTTCCTGTTGAAATATACTAGCAAACTAATAACAGATAAGAACGTCCTTTTTGATTTACTGGTTAAACTCACTTTCAGGCAAGCCTTTACAGAGGGCAATCCAGGAAAGACAAGCCCAGAGGACGATACCCAAAGCTAAGCCAACAAAAAGAGCAGGAGATAAAAGAGGCTTTTGAGCTATTTGATACTGATAATTCTAGTACTGTATCATATATATATATATTTTGTATCATTTTTCTTTTAACCAAATCCTGATATCTTATTTCCTCGGAATATCATTTTAATTCATAGGTACCATTGACGCTAAAGAGCTAAATGTTGCAATGAGGTACTTGAGTGTTTTGTCATCTTTCAAATTCTTTTTAGTTCTTAACATCCACCTGAATATGGCATACATTTGTTACAGGGCCCTCGGATTTGAAGCATCAGAAGAGGTGACGTCCAAATTCTATCGCATATAGTATGTAATGATGTAGTTGTTTCATGTACAACTTTATGCCTCTTACATGTTGAAAGGAACATTGGACATTTCTGATTTAGTTTCCATTACAAGACAAAAACTAGGCTTTCATTTCCTAGAATTTTAACCATTTCCCTTTATCTATAGTCTTACCAATTCTATTCTTCTGAAGTTGTAGAAAGTATAAAATTCATTCTTTCTCCTTCTGTTTCAGGGTACCTACTTGAGCTAGTAGCATCCTTTCTTTCCTCGGTTCACTATTAAATGCTGAGCTGACCATGAAATTAGCAGTCTAAACTTTTCCCATTTTATGGCAAACAGGGCTAGCCAATTAATCTTGTATACAGGATATATAGCATGCCATTACATGTTCAATGCTTTCATAATAAACTTCTGAAGACTCTCTGAATTGTATAAATATAGCACCAAAAAAATTTCTTAGGAAACAAGATTCAGCCCCCCTCATTTGATTCTTCCGCCTCTGCATCAACATCTTCATATGAATGCTGATTCTGTGTGTGTCTCTATATCTCCTTTATCAATAGCTTCTTTGCTTCTTCCTTCATTTGAAAGAGGACATAGTCATGTCTCTACCATTGAAGTTTTCTCTTCTACATATCCATTAGGATATTTAACTACAGAATTGGAATTTCATATTTAAAGGAACTGTTGATTTAGGCATTGAGAAATTAGTTGTATTTGTATTGGATCTTCTTGTATTGTCTCTTTGGATGAAAATTAATGAATGTATTTGGATAAAGATCTTAGTTTTATATTTGAATTATCGATGTTTTGTTTTGTGATTTGCATGTAATAGTTTAAATTCAATGAATATATTATTATATCATGTTTCCCATGTTTCCTAAGTATAGCTGATGAGTAGCATGTGTCCTAAACAAAAATAACACGAGATATGAAAAAGGAAGGGCTACATAGCATTCAACATGCATCCTAGAGTCAGGAAAAGTCTTCAGCTCAAAACCATTATTATCATATTGTTTTATAAGTTGTAGCCCTTGCATGCTCTCCTTGAGTTTCATCAGCACTTTTATGTTATCTATCTATATGATCAAATGGATGATATGAACTTTATAGGTTGTTTTTACAGTGATTTAGGTGAAATCTGTGACTTTTTTCCTAACTCCTCAGGACATAAGTAATGGAAATCAAATAGTTTGAAATAAGAATGAGAAGAAACTACCAAAAATTTACCAAATGCATTTTGGCAGTGCTTCAACAATACATCTTTTCTTTGAGAAAGTCAGCTGATATGCTTCCGAAGATCAAAGCACACATTTCTTTTTTCAAAGGTTTTTATGCATATTGGTTTCACTATTTTGTTGTGGCTAATGAAAGAATATGTAATAATATCTGCATGTGGTAGTTTCCATTGTTGACTTCATGTTAATGACACTTCATGTCAAAGTATTCTTGTGTTTATTTGGGCATGCTGTTTTGCAACCATAGCTTCAATGTGCAAATGGTTTATTCCCTGATTTCTTTGCATTTGTTGACCCAGGATATTCTGCGAATGATCGCAGAGGTCGATAAGGATGGCAGTGGAGCTATTGATTTTGATGAATTTAAGCACATGATGACTGCAAAGATTGGAGAAAGGGACTCCAAAGAGGAGCTCATGAAAGCATTCCAGATTATTGACCAAGATAAAAATGTGCATATTGTTACTCTTCTTATTGTTATTGTTTTCTTGAGTGTATTTTATTTTATTTTTTTCAAATTATTGGTGCTTGTCAATAACTGGTCTTTCAAAATATGGAATAGGGGAAAATATCTGCTGCAGACATTCAGCGTATCTCCAGGGATCTGGGAGAAAATTTTACTGAGAGAGAAATTCAAGAGATGGTAGATGAAGCAGATCGTGATCGTAAGTTTTACTGCTTATTGGTAATATTTGTATTTCTTTCTCGGTTTGTGTTGTATCATGGAATAGTTACATTCGTCCTGTTTCATGAACATACCAAACTGTACTTGATTCAAATTCTTGGGATGTTCCTTTCTGTTAGCAAGAAATCCTGTGCTAGACATTTGATGGGAAAATGCTTTGTGATATTTGTTGGGGACACCTGGTGATGAGTGATCTTGAAACAACTAGGTTAGATGTACATAAGTGGTGATAATCTGTTGAGTTATAAGTGCAAGTGTTAAAGATGAAAAGGTGATTGATATATAAAAGGTAAAGGGATATGGGAAACTTGGAAAGTAATGACAATTCTCTTTTCTTTGATAAGACAATTGTGACTTTTGTTTGGAGTATCAGAGCTTCTTTATATGATTTTTGTTTGTTCCAAGTTTGTTTCCAAAGTGAAACTTGAGTGGGTGGTGAGGGTTTCTTTATCCAATTGGAAGTGCACTACCCTATTTGTCATCAAATAACCCTGTTGAATTGACTTGGGTCATATTTAGCCGAGGAATAGAACCATAGAAGAATAAGCAAATGTCCAGCGTACATTGGCTTTTCTCTCAGTTATGAGTTGTGATCAAAACCACCTAGCTGATAATGCAACAAGCACTGTGCTTGAAATCTCCTAAGGTTGCTGAAGGCTGTTGAGTTTTTCACTTAACCTATGTCTTGGGATTCCTTTGTGGTGGGAACCATGTAGAAAACTTTCATCTCTATTAGCATTATTTTTCATCTTTCTATAACTTTAATGGAAATCTACTCTTACATCAAGAGCATCTGTATATTCTTAGCCATGCACAGAGATGTTGACCAGAAACGGTTTGTTGTTGTAGAAGGCAAGATTATCTATGAAGGGTTTCCCTTAGGAGAAGTGTGTTTGCCTTGTAAATTCTCTGCTGGTTTCTCACCAAGTTAGCTACCTGGAAGCCAGAAGGGGGAAGGGGGTTTGCATTTCCTGAACTTAGTTTTATTAACTCTCTTGAGCTACTTTGTGCTTCTTTAGAGGACAATCCAGTAGATTGTTCATGGAATGTAATCTTCGCAACCAAGTACTTGAGTTTTTATTTCTTTTCCCCTGCTCATCTGTTCCTTTTCCATTTCTGAAAGTTAACAAAACTTAGATGAGTTTTATATGTATTTTTAAGAGGATCATATGCAACAAACTGCACTGCTCTGAAATGTACAGGTGATGGTGAAGTTAATGTTGAAGAGTTCATGCGGATGATGAGAAGAACCTCCTATGGCTATTGAAGTGCTTCCATTTTCAGGATTATGTGTTATTTTATTGGTGTTATGGCCTTTGTATTTCTCCAATTAAAACTCTGATTTAAATTAATTTCACTATCTATGGATTATATGTGGTGTTTCAAAAAAATCTTGCTGATGTAAATTAATGTGGTAATATGAATATATTTTATTTATTTTGCATTTATTTGAGTGTCTTCCGTATGATGTTAATCCCTAAAAAAAAAACTAGACGAGAAGTACTTTAACTTTTTAAATGTTCAATTTTTTTTGGTTTAGAAAAATTGATTCTGAAATAGTTTTATTTAGATGGATAGTTCCTCAAATTAATTATTATTTTTTTTTTTGTTGTTGTTGAGAAAAACCTGCTTTCATTAAGTAGCAAGCCAATCAGGTTGGAAAATATCCAATTGTAACCAACAAACATCAGTAGAAAATGAAAGTCCTAGTCTAGCAAGTGCATGTGCAGCCCGATTTGAACATCTAGGAGTGAAAGAAACTATATATTGCTCTACCATCTTTAATTACAAAAGTAACTGGTTCACAATATCACCAGTTGAAGAGATACTTGGCAATAATATACATTTCTAATATATGAATAAAATTTTTATTATCTACAAATTGCCCCTTAATTTGGGACTTGTACTCTGAGCTATGGACAACTTTCAAAAAAATTTCAGTGAGAAAGAGATTGAAATGTAGAGATAGATAAAAAGAGATATTAAATTATTTATGAATATTTGAGTTAAATTATATATTTACATTTAACTCAAGAAGATAAATATCAAAAAAAAAAAAAAAAAAAAAAAACTCAAGAAGATAAATACTATTTGCAATATATATATATATATAAAAGAAATATATTTTAGGAATCAAATGTGATATTAATTGTTGAGGTTTAACTCAAGATAATTATAGCAAAATAATATATATATATATATATATATATATATATATATATATATATATATATATATATATATATATATATATTTATGAAAAGATATTTGAGAAGGCAAATATGATTTGAATATAATAAAATAAATAAATAAAATATAGTTGTAATAAGATTCCTCTCATTAACTTTTGGAGGGTCTATATAAAGGTATCTCCCATATGTAATTGAAGACTTCAAATATTTGTTCTAAGATTGTTGAAGAATCGAGGTTTGGCTTCGTATCATTCAATCTCAGTTTTTTGAAGAATGAAGTTTTACTTCTATAAGCTTTATTATTATTATTATTATAAAAAAAGAACTCTAAAGAATCTTTCTTTGTCTTAATCAGGAAAATTGACCAAAATGTCCCATTTTTTCAAAATAGCTCTATGTTTGACCTATTTTTTAAAACTTGTGTGAAAATGATCTTATTGCATTCGCCAAATGCAAGATAGAAACCATGTTGCATTCGAAAAATACAATATAGTTCAAAACTATTGCATTCAATGAATGCAATATATGTTTAGTATAGGTTTCTATATTGCACTCCAAAAATGCAATGCAATATAATGCTTTTCAAGTCTACTATTTTTTTTTTTTTTTAAAAAGGCAAGTTTTAATTTTAAAATAAAAATTAAAAAGAAAAAAAAACACCATATTTCAGCAACAAAAATCCTCTTTTCTCTCCTTTCTTCCCTCCTTTCTCTCCTCCACCATTGAAGCTTTTCCTTACATCCGATATAGTAACTCCTTCAGCCGCACTAGTGGTGTAGACACATCTACTAGAGATGGAACTTTGACCCGTACGTAACTAAGTCACAGTCCGAGGAGTGTCTCACTCAGGTTGTAGTATCAACTGTGCGTAGGCATCGTAGAGTAAGGAAGGTTGTTTCTAGATATACACCGCGTTGATATATTTAACTTAGACAACTATGTATTTAAATTAGAAATTATGAGTTTTTAAGAAAGGCAAATTGGCAAATTTCATCCTTAACTTATATAATTTTTGTGATTTCATCTATTTTTAGAATTACTATATAATTTCATCTTTTATTTTTATAATTTTGACAATTTTCATCATTCCGTTAATTTTATTAACGGTCAACTATTAGTCAACTCTTGTTGTTTAAAACAATAGTTATATTTAAAGGGTAAAAATGTCTTTTTCTTTCCTCCTTCCTCCTCCTCTTCTTCTTCTTCTTGGCAAACCTAAAAAATTACCAGTGTCGCCATTCCTCTACCAATCATCATCCAATAGGTGCGGGGATGAGGTTGTTGTAACGTGTGGTCATCACACTCCTCCCTTCCCTTTCGTCACACTCTACAAAATTTTAAGTTCTTAACCTTTTTTCCTTTTTAGATATTCTTCAAATCCATTTCAATTCCTCAGATATATTCTCTATTTTTTTTAAGATAAAAATTCATTCTTGTGCAAGATTACAAATTCATTCTAAAGAAGAAAAATATATTTTGTGTTTTCCGCAATTTATCACAATCTCATGAACAACAACACATGATAGTAGTAGTTATCCATAATGGTCTCCACTATGCCAAAACTACAGGTGTCTCTGTACCAGCACTGGTCTGGCCAAATTTTGCCGGCACGACAGGGTTTCTAGTATAGTATTTTGATGTGGGATCCAATCAAAGTGAAGGATACGTGTTTGTCATCACGTTGAAGGTCCTTTTGGTTTGAGGAAAGTGAGGAAATTAAGGAAATATGGGAGAGTTTAATTCCAAGAAAGGGGTAAATCGATTGTTGCATGCTATTGGGGTCTACTGTTTGGAGATTTCCAAAGCCCAACTTGAGAAGGGAAGCTAGGTTTGGGGAAGGTATGGAAGAATTAGAGAAAAAGTTGTCCTCCATAACTATCTGCGAACTTCCACAATTACTTCTCTTGGTAATTTTCTGGGTTTGCATAAAGAAGAAGAAGAGGAGGAAGAAGAATAAAAAGACATTGTTACCCTTTTAAATATAACTTTTTTTTTTAAAAAAAGTTGACTAACAGTTGACCGTCAATAAAATTAACAAAAGAATGAAACTTGCCAAAATTATAAAGATAAGGATGAAATTATATAAAAATTTTAAAAAGGATGAAATCACAAAAATTATATAACTTAGGGATGAAATTTGCCAATTTGCCTTTAAGAAATTATGTATTTATAATTTTTTTGATGTTTATGTAAATACTTTAGCATTTTTTAAAAAATTTATGTTTTGTGAATTATAAATTATATTTAAATTTAAATTAACTTAGGTTTACAGGTATAAGGTAAAAAATTGAATTTTCATGCCCTATATTCTGTTTTATGTTGCATTAAGTGAATGCAATATGAAATACACTATGAATATTACATTTTATTCTATGTTGCATTCAACGAATGCAATATAGAATACACTATACACTAAAGGAACAAACTCAACATTATATTGCATTTTTCTAATGCAATATATAATGAGCAACTTCTATACATCCTCATACTAGTAGAAGACTTGAAACGCATCATTATAATGCATTTTTGGAATACAATATAGAAATCTATATTACATTCACTGAATGCAATATAGTTTTTGAATTATATTGCATTTGTCGAATGCAACATGGTTTCTATCTTGCATTTGTTGAATGCAACAAGACTATTTTCACACAAGTTTAAAAAAGTGGGCAAAACACAGAGCTTTCTTGAAAAAGTAGGCCATTTTAATCTATAACCCTCTCAATAAAGAGTCAAATTATTTTTTACCCCATCTTTTTTAAAAATCCTTTTCGTATCACTTTTTTAACTCTTCTCTCTCTATTTTTTTATTCTTCTTTTTTTTTGTGGTTTGTTGGTCTACAGTCAAGTAAAGACTATGAATATCAAGGATGTTGATGAATTATACAAATATATCGTAGTTTCTTATCGTCACAGTAGGTCTTGCATTAAGCCACTAAGCTTAAAAGTGTATGAAGATGGACTTTGTTCGTATGCACCCGTATTTCGAGGATTGTGGGTTACCATCGTATTATAGAATTATCTTCTATTGCAATTAGCAACATTCATCATCCATCCTCATCTTCGTCATCTTAAACGGTAAGTTTATTATCATCCACTACCCATGAGGCAGATTCTTGGTCACACAAATTTTTCTTTCCTTTCAGCACCAAGAATATGGAGACAAGAATTTGTAAACTATCATTGTATTATCAAATATCTTCTACCGCGATTCTCAATGTTCATTATCCATCCTCGTCTTCGTCATTTCAAACGGTAAGTTTATTATCATCTACTAATGTTATTGCCTACCGTCGGCATTAATGTTGTTGTTTACCATCATCATCAATATTTTTGCTTACTATCACCATAAATGTTGTTACTTACTCACTATTGTTGTTGTTTACTATCATCACCAATGTTGTTTTTTACTATTACCATCATTGTTGTGTTTACTCACCATCAATAATGATCTTTGTTGTTACCATCAATGATGTTGGTTATTGTTACTATTGATGTTGCTTTAATATACATCTCTTATTCGGATATAAAATGGTAGGTTTATTGTCACTTGCCACCCATCAATTCCAATGTCTTCATCACTTTAAATGGTAAGTTTGATCTTTGAATGAATCAACATCAACTTTGAAGAAGTCGTCATATTTGTCAATAACTTGAAAAAACCATCAACTTTTCATTAACCTTATCAACTTCAACTTCAAAGAGAATTCATCAACTTCGATAATTCCAATTTGAATAAAGATTCAACAACTTTGTCAATGACTTAACATGCATATTTAATGCCTTCATAACCAACTTTACCAACGATTTGAAAGGACATTAACTCTATCATCAATGACGAACGTGGCTTGAAAGAAAAACCATCAACTTTGCAGATAGAAATTTTGAAAAAAAGATTTATTAACTTTGTAGATATCAATATATGAGTAATTCATCAATTTTACTAACCATCAACTTGGAAGAAGATTCATTAACCTTTTTCAACAACAACAACTTAGTCGATGTTAGCATAAAGGAGTCAAAAATTGCACCGATACTAATAGATAGTTTACATTCATATCAAGGAGTGTTCACCAATAGTAGATAGTTCACACTTATATGCAAGAAATTTTCTTTGATTTGTAGACAATTTACACTTGTGTCAAAGAGCCTTCACAATAATTTGCATTCATATCAAAGAGTTTTCATAGTTATGTAGACAGTTTATACCTGTGCCAAGGAATCTTCTTTGATATGTAGACAACTTACACTCATGTCAAGGAGCCCTTTTTTCAACATGTAGAAGGAGCCCTTGTTTCAACTTGTAGACAATTTACACCCGTGTCAAGGAGTCTTCTTTTAATATGTAGACAGTTTACACTTGTGTCAAGGAGTCTTCTTTCAACATGTAGACAATTTACACTCGTATTATGGAGTCTTCTTTTAACATGTATATAGTTTACACTCGTGTAAAAGAGTTTTCATCAATGGTAGACAATTTACACTCATGCCAAGGAGTCTTCTATGATATGTAGAAAATTTACGCTTTTATCAAGGAGCCTTCACATCATCATCCATGCAAAAAGTTTAGACTCATATAAATGAGTTTTCATCAATGGTAGACAGTTTACACTCATGTCGAGGAGTCTTCTTTCATATGTAGATAATTTACGCTCACAAAGAGCTTTGACATCATCACCATCATGCAGTTTAAACTCGTATCAAGGAGATTTTATTATTATGTAGACAGTTTATACTCATGCCAAAAAGTCTTCTTTGATATGTGGACAATTTACGCTTGTGTCAAGGAGCTTTCTTTCAATATGTAGATAGTTTACACTCGTGTCAAGGAGTCTTCTATCAACATCCGGACAATTTATACTCTTATCGATGAATAATGTACAGTTTAACCTCGTGCGTCCAGGAGGAAGTTGATGATTTGAATTCAAGCATCGTTAACATTTGAAGTTGACTCTTCATCTTCAAATTTTGAGGAAATGTTGCCCCCACTTTGATAATCTTATTGTTCAACATGAATTTCAAGCTTTTCATTGGCGATGATACTTAGTTTCATATCTCGTCCACACATAGCCAATTCTTCAAATGTGTTTGGTTGAATTCATTTCAAAATTTATTGAAGGTTCTAATGCATTCATTGGACGTACATCTTGATCGTAGATTTCTAACCTAATCGATCTTTGCAATTCCGATTCAAACTTCTCCATCAATTGATGTAATCAACAACCGATTCATCATTCCACCGCTTTGTATGACCTAACTTAAGCATGCTTATTGTTTGTTGAGTGTTGTAAAAGTGATTCAAAAACTCAACTTCAAGTTGGCTCCAACTGTCGATTGATGCAGGGGGCGAGTTAGTGTACTAGTTGAATGCACTTTAATGGATCGGGCAAATTGTTTGACAAAAAGATCTCCTTTTGTACCAATGTTATTGCATGTTTCGGTGAAGTGATCAATATGTTGCTTAGGATTACCACTTCTATCAAATTGCTGCAACTTTGGAGGAAGATAGCTTACATGTATCTTTAAACTTGCAATCCTCCTCGAATACGACTTCAAATATGCAAATGATAATTTTGAGTTTCCTGCATATTTATCATTTGCCATACCTTCAATGAAATTCTCCAATTCATTTGTTGAAATGAGTCCACCACCAGAAACATGAATTTTTTTCTCCTTGGTTTGTCTTGGATCTATCGACCGCTTGAGATTATTTTTCAGCAACATTGACTATCCCAAAATCATTTGGTTCTTTTTTCACTTTGAGGTAACATTGTTTTGTGTTGTCTCAACATACCTTTGCATTGTCCGACTAGACTCATCATTGTTGCTCATCAATTGAGTGATAAGATTTTCCACCAACTTTATCAAATTTGCCAACTGCTCTTCTATTGTTGAAGAGTCCACCATCATAAAAGGCATATCAAAGGAATCTTCAAGATTATCATCGCTACTCATTCGATCTTGCTGGTCAACACCTATAGAATCCATATAGAAATCTTTATCTTCCGATTCTAACTCACGGGAGCAATGGCATCTTTTGAATCAGTCTGGTTGATATTATCGTTTTTGGACTCCATTTCAAGGATATTCACAGAAAGAAATGAACGAGAGATTGTCCCACTAGGTATGCCAAAATTTGTAAACATAATTTTTTTTTTTGCAAAATTAAAATACAAACAAACAAAATTTTCGTGTAGCAAATAATATATTTATATCAATCCAATTTACATTAGGTCCTATTTCTATTGATATGTTGATTCAATTCGGCGTGGATTCCAGGACCTTTTGGGTTTGATATTGATCCATCGGATGATTTGATTTGATTTCTCCGAGAGTCATGAGCTTGGTCTCGGAATGGATTTAAAGGATAGGAAGAACCGATGTGGCAAAGTTTCGGTATTCTTCAATATATCTCTCTTTATGTATCTTTTTTTTTTAAAATCTTTTACTCATCTATTTATAGATAGAGAGGATGGAGAGGATAATGAAGAGTGACTTATTGGTAGCACCCAAAAATTTTAATTATATATTTATAATATATAAATAAAATTTTTATTATCTACAACTATCACAAAATATATATATATATAAGAAGACAAAAATATTAAAATATAAAATAAAATAAAATAAAAAGAGAAAAAAATAAAAAATAAAACAAAATTACAAAAACATGTCATGAAAAAACTTATAATATATTTCTTAAAAAAAATAAAGAAAATTTATAATCTTATATATAAAAAAGTTAAGATAAAAGATTTGCAGAAATCACATAAATTCATAAACATAAAAATATAAAATTCTCTCAGTATAATTAAAATATCAGTAATAGTAAATTTATCAAATAGAAACTTTTTTTAGTGGGAAATTTATGGCAAATTGGCCAAATTCATCCTTTTTTTTTTTTTTTTTGAAACAAAAGCGCCAATTCATTCATTCATGTAACCAATCAAAATGAAGATCCGACATTACATGAGGATGTGAGGAAAAACACCACAACACATCACAATCTAAAGAGAGTCCTATTTTAGCCAAATGATGTGCAGGAACATTCCCTACTCTAGGACATAATTGGATTGAACAGTTGTGTGCTTGTTGAAGAAGGTGATATAAAGCATCTAAAATGCCCCCCAAAGGGGATAGATTACTCCCAATTTGTTGCATCTGGGCAGTAATTCGTTGGCAGTCAGTGGCCACCACAAGGGATTGATTCCAGTATTCTCGTATGCATTGAAAACCTTTCCAAATAGCCATCATCTCCGCATGTTCAGCCGATATCATACCCATAAGCGGACCAGCTCCAGATTTCAACACTCGACCCTCATGATCTCGTAAAACAAAGTCATAACCTGCACCGGTAGAACAATACGATGCATCCGAATTAAGCATTATCCATCCTACTTCCGGAGGAAGCCACCGAGAGGGGTGTTCCAATCTTTGTGGCAGCACACTACTTTTCTTCTCATGGACACTATGGTAGACATCCAGAAAATTCAAAGAATTCTTAGCAACATCCATGGGGGATATATGATGTCCCGAGAAGACCATTTTGTTGCGAGAATTCCATATGCCACGTTCTAACCGCATATTCACAATTGAGAAATAAATGTAAATCATCCTCCAAGTGATGTTTGCAGCGGGGGCAGGTTGTTGTTGATCTTATCCTCCGTCTAAGTAAATTAGTGTTTTATGGTGCTTTGTTTTGTTGCATACCTATCTGATTGTGATGGATGACATGAGTAGGTTAGAGAGTGAACACCGGTCGTCGGAAAAACAATCAGTTCAGAAAGAAAAGGAAAAAACCGCAGATCCAAAAATTTCGCACCGGAGATCCTACAATTACGTAACCTCACGACCCAGTCTTTGAGAGAAAAACTCCCACATATTGGGAGAGCATTTAGAGCATTCAATTTTAATTAAGTTATATCATGTTTAATTAGTTTAATTGCCAAATTCATCCATTAACTTATATTTTTTTTGCGATTTCATCCGTTTTTAAAATTTTTGGATAATTTCATCCATTATCTTTATAATTTTGGCCAATTTCATCATTCTATTAATTTTTTTTAGGGTCAACAGTTAGTCAACGGTTATATTTAATAGAAATAATTTTCTGAAGGGTAAAAATGTCAATTCACTTTTTTTTTTTTAAAAAAAAAAATACAAAATTTCCATATTTTTCCCCAATTCCCTCCACCATCTTCCATCAACCTTCCACCATCTTCTACCATCCTCCACCATCTTCCTCATCCATACCGTTCTTTCTTACCATTTGTGGAATCTCCAAAATCCTCGCAAGGAATCTCCGGCGAAGTGGTTATGTTTGTGGATCCAACCTTCCTGACAAGTGGGTTCTTGTAGTACTATCTCCACTTCATTCTAAATTCTCTACTTTTGCTCCGTCAGATCTCAAGGTTCTTGCCTTTTTTTTTTTTGGGGGGTATATGTGGTGTCTTGGCAATTGTCTGTTTTCTTGGTGAGAAATTATTTGTCTTTTTGTTATTTCGGTTTCTGGGATTTCTTCTGATTGAATAATGGCTGATATGGTTTAGAGAAAGAAGGAAGATCAGTATGGGCAAAGTTGTTCCTATTTGTTCCGGGTGGTAGGTCTTGCATATATTTGTTGACAATTCATCATGTTATTTTCTTTATGAACCTGCAGGCTCGTGTTGAAGTTGGAGAGGAATTGATGCCACATAGAAACGTTGTGGTAGCACCAATCAATTCTCAACCAAATGTGGCATCCGAAGAAGTTGAAACAGCAACAAACAACACTAATAGGTCTCGTCCCTGCAATGCAGACTCTCCATACGGCTCTCGTTGGAGAATCTCTAGACCGTCGTATCAAAATTTCTATTCCACATTCACTAGGGATTCTTTCAAATTCAAGCCCACCTTCCACTGGAAAATTCCGGCAAGGCTATGATACCAATGTTTTAAAGCCTTTGCTTAGTTTCCTAAGAGCTACGAATTCACCTTTCTTGATAAATCCGTATCCATTTTTCGGCAGTTATGTCGATACTATAGATTATGCTCTGTTTAGGCCTAATCCAGGAGTGTTTGATGAAAACACAAAACTCATGTATACTAACATGTTGGATGGGAAGTTAGATGCCATCTTCTTGGCTCTGACTCGACTGGATTTTTCAGATCTAGAGATGAAACCGGTTGGCCATCAAAAGCAGAAGTAGGGCAAGTTGGTGTTGATGCCGAAACTGCTGCTTAATACAACCGGAAGCTCATGGAACACGTGAATTCAGGATTTGGGACGCCGCTCATGCCGAACAGAACATTTGAGACACACATTTTTGCTCTCTTCAATGAGGATTGAAAGCCAGGACCAAGGATGAACGGTAAAGAATAACGGTAAGGATGAGGAAGATGGTGGAGGGAATTGGGGAAAAATGTGGAAATTTTGTGTTTTTTTTTCTAAAAAAAAAAATGAATTAACATTTTTACCCTTGATAAAATTATTTTTATTAAATATAACCTGTTGATTAACTGTTGATAAAAAAAAATTGGTTAAAATTATAAAGATAAGAGATTAAATTATCTAAATTTTTTTAAAAAATGATGAAATTGTAAAAAATTTATAAGTTATGAATTTGGTCAATTTGTCGGAAATTTATCCATAAAACTTGTGAGATAATTCTTAAAATTCAAACCCTGAAAAAAAAAAACTGTCAATTAACTTTTAAATCAGAGTTAGGACTGACTCCTTTGGAAACGTGTCCCTTTCCAAATGGCCATCAGTTTCCCTCTCTGTTTCTCTTTTCTGTAATTACAAAGTCCTTTCAGCTTCCTTCACAAATAACGCAGAGAGAAGACGAGGTAGCCATGGCGATCACTAGGAGGGGTAGAGCTGAAGCAGAGGGAAATGAAGCGAAGCGTCAGAAGAAGGGAAATGGTTTTCAAGACAAAGAAGAAGAAAATGGTAATGGGTCATCATCATTTTCATCTGCAAAATTTGCAAAAGAATACGAGGCGGCGAGGGTCCGAAGAATGAGAGAAAATGCGGAAAGAATGAAGCTTTTAGGTATTTTAGACATGCAAAAGAGTCTCAAGAAGACTGCAAATGATGTGCCTCCGGAAAAGAAGAAGAAGTCGTCCGCTCCAAAATTAGTGACTTCCAATGATCCTCCGAGGCGATCTTCCAGGTAAAAGTTTGCGACAGGAAGGCATTTTTCTCGTTGGTTTCTTTCAGTTGATTTTGTTTTAGCCTTTTTTTTTATTGTTGATTCCAAATAGATTATTTTTTTTTTCTTAAAAAAAAAAAAAAAAATTTTAAAGCATTTGAGTTTGTTGTATTTTTATTTTCCTGCTCTTAAATTTAAGGATTACAGGACAACTCTTGTTTTATTTGGATTGAGGGACTGTATTTTCTTTGCTTAAAAGTGATACTGTATACTCCCTCTCTTTCCTGTTTCATGGGATAAATGAACTGAAATTCGGGCATGCTTCAATTTTCTTCATTTAAAGCCAGGATATATATCACACTGGACATAAATGTTCTTTGTTCTGCAGTTTTGGAAATTTTGTGATATTCTTAGCCAAATCTAGTTTGTTCCATTTGTATTGAACCTTACTACGATTAACTGAAAAAATTAAATTATTGTTGTGTTCTGCTTGTAATCCTCCTGATTTTCTGGAAAATTCTTTTTTTAAGTTGATGTCATCTAGCATATTAAGCAGGGTTGTGTCCCATTTCTATTACAAAGATTTTCAGTGAAAAGGAGGAAGGATGTCTCAGAGGATTTCAGTATTTTTATTCTATTCTGATGATTGCAAGTATGTTTTGTGGTGAAATTCTCTGTTTAGGTTGCAGAATATGTTTAGAGTATGCTACTCAGAAATGAGACAACCGAAGGAGGAGCTTATCAAAAAAAAAAAGAGACAACCGAAGGAGGAGAAAAAGGTAATCCCTAATTCAGAGATTCACATAGAAGAAGGTTCAAATCCCGAGCTCTACACAGATGAGCATGAGAAGATGTTGGGTGATTCCAAGACTCCTTGGACTCTGTTCATCGATGGATATGATGAAGAGGGGCAACGGATTTATGATCAATTCCTTGGCAAGTCATGCCATCAATGCAGGTTTAACTGTAGTTTATATTTATGTGAAGCAGACTTGGTAGTATTTCAGTAAACCTATGCACTTGAATTGAAGTGTTTATATTCCTATTTCTGAGTATGAAACTAGAAGTAGACTGACCAAATATGGTTATTCTTTTCAGTGTAGTAAGGTTTCAAGTTCTGTGATTGAGGAAGTAAATTTTTATTTATTTATTTTTTTATGGTATATATTCTTTTTTAACATAACAAAGCCTTATTTTCGTGTTTTATTCAACCACAAACTCAATCAAGTTTTGCATACTTTGACATGAGGTGATCTAAATTACTTTGACCTAATAGTTTTTATTGCTTCTCTCTATACAAAGGAAAAGCTGATACTCAAAATAATTCGCGAAGACAAGCTATGTACCATTTAGCATAAGAATTTCTTTTTTCATCCATATAAAAGGCTTCTCTTTGCTAGTGGGAGGATATTAAAGAAACTGTTGTAGTTCTTGTAGTTCAAGAAGGCATGGTGGTGGGATATCTGTACTAGAATTTCCAGTCTATCATAAAAACTGTAGCCTGATTACAGGATTTACTCTCCGATGGAATTGCTTAAAGATTTCAGGGTCCGTTACTATTCACTTTGCAGTGGAATTTTTCTAGAACACAGTAATCTAAGTTAGGTTTTACAAAAAAGTTTGTTTCTTGGTCATCAACAAGGCTACCTTTATTTTTCAAAAATCTCATGTTCCTGTAATATTAATTTTATGTGTTTTGTTGGAACTGTCCTTCATTACCATTTTATGGGATGATTGTGTATCTATTGGTTATATTAATGTTCTATAAAATGTTTTTTATATATTACAATTCTGAAGCTTTAATGACATTTTCTGCGACTTTAAACCTCTTACTATGTTTAAGCATTGTCTCATTCTTCACAGACAAAGAACTCTGGGGCGCCGCACCAATTGCAGCTATTGCAAGTCGATCACAGGGCAGCTATGTGGAGATTGCCTGTACATGAGGTAATAAGAAACCGTTTTATCATTTCACAATTGCTTCTCTAAGCTCTTCTATATTATCATTTGAATGGCTTGCTGCTACATGTTGAATTCAAAAAATGCAAAAAGAAAAAAAAAAAAAAGGTTTTATTGTGAGACATTGAATTACCAATTCTGCTGGTTTTATGTTCTCCTCTTGTATCTTTTTGTATAATAAGAGAAACAATGTGTGGTACTCTGTCCAAAAACTACTTGTTCGAGTTATCTTTTGTTTGTTTTTTCATGCCACTTACAAATGCCCCCAATTAGACTTCATAGGCACAAATTATATATTTTGCTTTGTAATTCTTTCTATTTAATGTAGGTATGGGGAGAATATAATAGAAGTGAACGAAAATCCAGATTGGATTTGCCCTGTCTGTCGTGGAATATGCAACTGCAATCGCTGCCGTCATAGAAATGGGTGGCTACCCACTGGTGCAATATACAAAGAGGTGAGCGTGAAGCTTAAGCTTTGACATTTTTTGGACAGAAGGGGGAAGTGAAGTACTGAATCCATTAGCTTTATTTATTTGTTCTACAGGTGCAGAAACTCGGATTTAAGTCTGTTGCACACTACCTTATACGAACCCATCAGCAACAAATTAAGGTAGAAGAGTCAGCTTATAAAGAAAGTGATGTAGAAAGTGTTGTTATTTCGGCAACTGATTCCTCATCATCTGCAAACAATGAAGAAAAAGATGGACAGACTGCTTCTGCTGAATCCCATGTATGAGTGAACTCATTATGAAAAGAATGGTAAGGATTAGATGTTTTGTTTTTTGGTTGTCTTCTTAATGAAAAATGTGGATTATGTAGTTTAGAGCTGAACAACTCATTGCTAATGACTTAGCTGCAAAACCACCTATTAGAACATCAGATTTGTCCATATCATTAGTCTTAACTATTTTGAAATATTTGAGCTTCTGCTTCCTGAAATGTTCCGTCTTTAAATATTTTATGCTATTTTGTTTTGTTTTTTTTATATTAATAATATTGGTAATTTTCAATACTGATCATTAAAGAAAAGAAAGTGAAGGGGTGAAAAATCATAACACCCTTTAATCCATTTCTCTTTTGAGTTAGAAGAGAAGGATTTTTCAGTAGTGTTGGGTGAGTTCCCACTGCTGCCTGCTCCGCCAGAAAGAAAAAAAAGTTCTAATATGCAAAAGGGAAGGGAAGGTAATGAAGATAGCGATAAAAGAATTTCTCAACTATAGATAGTGCTGTGTTAAAGGGATTTTTTTTTTTTTTTTTTTCACTTATTCAACTGTGTTCAAGCGTATTTATCATTTATACAATATATATATATATATATATATATATATATATATATATATATATATTTTTTTTTTTTAATTTATAAGATTTATCAAAATTCTATTGCTTTAGTATTCATTCAATATTATTGACAATTATGTACATATAAAATAATGAAAATAAGTTAATTTTATTCTAATAAAATTATATTTATAATAAAAACTCGTAAGAGAACTATTAGTATATTTTAGATATATATTAAGTTAATAATATAAATAATTTGACTATTAGATAGTAATATATCTATAAATATGTTTGTATGTAATCCGAACAAAATTTATTTTATAAAAAAAAAAAAAAAATTATTCAATTCTAATTAAGACTAATTTAAATAAATATATATATATAAATATAATTTAAAAGCGTCATTTTATAAACAAAAATTTCAGCTACTGCTATTGTTGAGCAGTGGTATGTAATAAATTAAAAATGTGAGTGTTGGTGGGGCCAAAATGACAGCTGCAATATTTGGGGCGGGCGGGGGTTATATGTAACTTTCAATTTTTGAAAGCAAGATTACCCCAGAGCCACTGTACGTGTGCCGGCTCCGCTCAGTCACGCGGTGGCTATGGTGTCCTGTGGCCGCCCCATTAATGCATTCTAATGGTACCATTTAGAGGATAATATTTTTAAATATGTAACCTATATATATTTACTATAGAATTAGAACTTGCAACTACAAACCTTTCTTATCTAATCTAATCCAAAAAGATTTGTTCAGAAGGTTTTGAGATATATCGTTATGGTTAGTGGTGAGGAGTTTAGCTTTCCAGCAACAATATTTAGCAGCAGCAATGATTTATCACATCAGTCGGCAAATAATATTAATATGGCTTCTTCTTCACTCTGGAGAATCTCATCTAAAGTGAAAGCCAATTTGGATGATGAATTGGGTCGCAACGGTAGTAGAAGAAAAATCTCCAGAAGAAGTTTCTGCAACGAAGGAGAATATCATTATTATGGAGGATCTGATGATGGGTACTCCATGGACTTGTTATGGGAGAATTTTAATGAAGAAATTTGTTCGGAAAGATCGTGTGACACAGACACAGAGTTTGAAGGGATTGAAAGAAGATGTCGGATGGACGCGTGTGGAAGATCACAAAGGTTAGACATGTGCCAAAGCCGATGCGAAACCTAATCTCGGTTTGGACAACTTGATGATACGGGGCACAATGTCAACTTTGGTAGTGGAGCCTGGAAAGTTAAGAAAGGCTCTATGGTGGTTGCAGAGGTCATAAAAGAGGCACTCTTTATATGACGATGAGTTATCAAGACACCGTTGCTATTGTCGAAGAATGCCAAACAGACTAAGTTGTGGCATTATAGATCGGGACACATGAGTGAGAAAGGCATGAAGCTTTTGGTGGAAAATGGCGTACTCCCGGATCCCGAAGACGGTGGATCATGAGATGTGTGAAAGTTGCATCCTTGGAAGACAAAGCGAGTTAGTTTCTCAAAAGAAGGAAGGGCCAAAAGGCGAGAAGTTGGAGCGCGTGCATACTGATGTATGGGGACCCGCTCTGTCGCATCGCTAGGAGGTTCGTACTACTATGTGACCTTTATTGACGACTCCACAAGGAAGGTGTGGGTCTACTTCATGAAGAACAAGTATGAAGTGTTTTCGGTTTTCAAAAGATGGAAAACCATGGTTGAGATTGAGACGAATCTCAAGTTGAAGTGCTTAAGGTCCGATAATGGTGGAGAGTACATTAGCGAGGAGTTCGGAAGATACTTGGCCGATAATGGGATCAAGATGGTAAAAACTATTCCTGGAACGCCTCAACAGAATGGAATAGCGAAAGGATGAACAGGACGCCGAATGACGCGCAGAGGAGCATGAGATTGCATTGTGGATTGCCCAAGACTTTCTGGGGCATGCAATCAATACGGCGGCCTTCTTAATAAACAGAGGACCGTCTGTCCATTGGGATTCAAGATCCCTAAAGAAGTTTGGAGCGGAAAGAAAGTAAATCTTTCTTTTCTAAAGGTGTTTGGTTGCTTAGCTTATGTTCACGTTGATGATGCTGCAAGAAGTAAACTTGATGCAAAATCGAAGAAGTGTTACTTTATTGGTTATGGTAATACCGAGTTCGGTTATCGGTTCCGGGATGACCAAAATCGGAAGATCATCCGCAGCAAAGAATGTTGTGTTCAACGAAGGAATGTTGTACAAGGATAAGCTAAAAGAAAGCTCCGAGACGAAGGAGTCCGGAGTTGTTGATTTGGGAGATATCCTCGGCACCAGAGTTGCATCAGGATACCGCAACGGCAGAAGATCAAATTTCTCAAGAAGAGAACAATGAGGAAAATGAGAATGATGCCTCAGAAGTGATCCCACATACGCCGCCATTCAGAGTTACGACGATCAAACAGAACCATCAGAAACCCGTAAGATATTCTCCATCACTCAACTACATTCCGCTCCCCGGATGGAGGCGAGCCAGAATGTTATGAAGAAGCAATGCAAGTTGATGAATCGATTAAGTGGGAGCTTGCGATGAAAGATGAGATGGACTCTCTGATGTCCAACCACACGTGGGAGTTAGCTGAATTGCCTAAGGAGAAAAAGGCATTACATAACAAGTGGGTCTCCAGAATAAAAGAAGAACATGATGGAAGCAAGCGTTATAAAAGCACGACTTGTTGTGAAGGGGTTCCAACAAAAGGAAGGCATTGACTACACGGAAATATTCTCTCCTTAGTCAAGTGTGGTGACCATTAGAACTGTTCTTGGGCTGGTAGCAAAGGAAGATTTACATCTTCAACAAATGGATGTAAAAACGGCATTTCTTCACGGTGATTTGGATGAAGAAATCTACATGAAGCAACCTAAAGGCTTTGAAGTCAAAGGGAAGGAAAAGCTAGTTTGTAAGCTTCAAAGGAGTTTGTATGGATTGAAACAAGCTCCGAGACAGTGGTATAAAAGGTTTGACAGCTTTATCAAAAATGCTGGATTCTTGAGGTGTGAGGCCGACCACTGTTGTTACTTCAAGAGGCTTGAAGAGTCCTACTTGATATTGCTCTTGTATGTTGATGACATGCTTGATTGTAGGGAGCAGATTTGCATGAGATCAATAACTTGAAGACGAAGCTCTCGAAGAATTTGCGATGAAAGACCCGGGAGAAGCAAGACAAATTCTCGGGATGAGAATTAGTAGAAGCAAGGAGGGTCTTAAGTTATCACAAGAAAAGTATGTGAAGAAAATCCTCAAGAGGTTTAACATGGATGATTCAAGCCGGTAGTACTCCCCCCCGGCAAGTCATTTTCGTTTTTCGGGAGATCAGTCCCCCAGTGACCCGAAGACGAGATGGCATATATGGATAAAGTTCCATATGCTCTCGCTATTGGCGGCCTCATGTATGCGATGGTATGTACAAGGCCGGACATTGCACATGCAATGGGAGTCGTTAGCGGGTTCATGAGTAATCCAGGCAAGGAACATTGGGAAGCCGTTAAGTGGATTCTCAGGTATTTGAAGGGGAATCCAAGTTTGTCTCTATGCTTCAAGAAGTCGAGACTGGATTGCGAGGGATATGTTGATGCCGACAATGGAGGTGACATCGACAGAGGGGGAAGAGCACAACCGGGTATGTCTACACCTTTTTGGTGGTACTGCAATTTGTTGGGTCTCAAAGTTGCGGAAGATCGTAGCTCTATCAAGTTGTGAAGCCGAGTATGTTGGTTGTGAAGAGGCAACAAAGGAGATGATGTGGTTACGGTCATTTCTACAAGAACTAGGCCTTAATCAAGCGAAAAGTGTGTTGTCTTGACGGGGGAAAAGTGCCATTGATTTGGCAGAGAACCCGGTTTACCATGCTCGGACAAAGCGCATACAACTTCGGTATCATTTCATCGGATCGGCTTTAGAAGATGAAGTTTTGGTGCTTGAAAAAGATCCCAGGAAGAAAGAACCCGGACATGTTAACAAAGGTCGTGCCGTTCGATAAGCCGAGGTTATGTGCAACCTCAATTTGCTTGTTAGAGTAACAAGCCCCGAAGACCTGCTGCATTGATCAAGGTGTGAAGACAGATTGAAATCAGTCTTCAAGTGGGAGATTGTTGAGAAATTGATCAAGTCAAGGATTGTGGCTTGGTTGGTGGCCAAACTTGGTCAAGAAATGTAGCTTGGTTGTTGGCCAAATTTTGTCAAGAATAGAGGCTATGGTTGGTGGCCAAATTTTGAAGAAAAAATGTCTCCTCTATTTTGCTATAAATAGAGGGGTTATTTAGCTTCTTCAATCACAACAACAAAAACACACCAAACAACAAAGAGAGAGAGATCTTTGTGAGAGAAAAAACTTCTTGTTTAGAAGTTATACACGAGAGAAAAAGAGTGAGTCGAGTGATAGGCCTCTGTGTAGGCAAATAGAAATACAAGTACGGTGTTTCTTGTACTCGTCATTTTGAGATTGTGTGATAATATATTTGGTGTGGGTCCAGTGGACGTAGGCGGTTAGGCCGAACCACGTTAAATCTCGGTGTTTCATTTTTGAGCTTATTTTAGCATCTTCTATTTTCTCGTCCCATATTTGAGTTACACAGATCTTGGGCGGGATTAGTAGCGTTCTAATTCCTAACACTGTGGCCGCCCCATTAATGCATTCTAATGGTACCATTTAGAGGATAATATTTTTAAATATGTAACCTATATATATTTACTATAGAATTAGAACTTGCAACTACAAACCTTTCTTATCTAATCTAATCCAAAAAGATTTGTTCAGAAGGTTTTGAGATATATCGTTATGGTTAGTGGTGAGGAGTTTAGCTTTCCAGCAACAATATTTAGCAGCAGCAATGATTTATCACATCAGTCGGCAAATAATATTAATATGGCTTCTTCTTCACTCTGGAGAATCTCATCTAAAGTGAAAGCCAATTTGGATGATGAATTGGGTCGCAACGGTAGTAGAAGAAAAATCTCCAGAAGAAGTTTCTGCAACGAAGGAGAATATCATTATTATGGAGGATCTGATGATGGGTACTCCATGGACTTGTTATGGGAGAATTTTAATGAAGAAATTTGTTCGGAAAGATCGTGTGACACAGACACAGAGTTTGAAGGGATTGAAAGAAATGGGAACAAGGAAATTAATGTTTTCAAGACTGCAAAGAAACTTAGAATGGTGACGCTTTTGAAGGCTGTGAAGAAACTTCTAATACTCGGGAACATGGCGAGGCTCAAGAGAAGGGAGTTAGACTCTTAGATACATACGTATATTTCTTAACAAGATTTGAAAGATGCATACCTTTTGATTCTATAATTTTTTTTTTTTTTTTGAAAATCACCTATTGTTACTTCCAAATTTATAGATAGTGTTTTTAAGTACCGTTTACTCTAAATTATGTTTTCTATTTTACCAAAATATAACCCCTTCCACGTTTTGTTCATTGTTTAAAAAATTAAAAAATTAATGTGTTTTTTATTGTATACACATTTTATTTTTTTCAATAAAAATAATTAATAAGTATAAGTTCTAAATTTTATTTTATTTTATTTTATTTTTTTATTTTTAAAAACTTACCACTTACCAATCATCAAAAAATCAGTAAAGAATGCATAACTCAATTGATAGCAACGCCATGTGTTCGAGACACAGACGTTACGATTTCTCAAAAAAAAAAAAAAAATATCAGCAAAATTAATCTAGAAAAGTTAATATTTTTAAAAGAAAATTACTAAAATAGCTTTTTAACTCTAACTACTATTTTTTTTTTTTTTTAATTTTTTAACCCATTATATCTTTTTGAAGCTCTCCCAAAATGTGGGAGATTTTCTCTCAAGATTTTATGCTTGAGTATCAAATCTTTTTGATTTCCGATGAGTTTTTTTCGGATCTACGGTTACTCTTTCCTTTTATATGCATTATTGTGGTGATCGTGCAGTCGTGGCTCTCTCTACGGTGGTGGAGTTTTTCATATTCCCTAGTGGCGAGTCTTCTTACGTATTGGAGTTTTTTCTTCTTGGATTTTAACCTTATGGATAATTCAATTTTGAAACGCCTATGTGGGGTGCATCTAAATGAAAAGGAACAAGGAAGTGTGGCAATTGATGATCACAATATCACGGAGGGAGTGAAAGAAGATGAACTCAGCGTTCTCATTCATATCCTCGGAGGGAAAACTGTCAACTTTGAAGGATTCAAAATGGCTATGGGTAGAGCTTGGAGATGTGGATCCTTCTCTATCCAAAGATTCGACGATCTGTTCTATCAAGTGTTTTTTGGAACCCAGGAGACGGTGGATTTTGTGCTTTCCGGCGGGCCATGGAATTTTGAAAATACACTGGTTCTGGTTCGCCCACTCACAAATGGCGGATCACACTCTCGACACTGTTTAACTAAGGAACCCTTTTGGATCCTATTGACTAGTCTCCCGCGGTTCTGTTACACCATGGAAGTTGGTTTGAAATTGCAGAAGACGCTTGATTCATGCACCATATTACAATTGCGTGAGGATAAGAGTTTTGGGTACAAAATATTTCCGTTTTAGGGCACAGGTGGATCTCACGCAACCCTTGCAACGACCGCTTTGCATCACAACTCCGGATGGCTCCACTCATGCAGGACTATTGAAATATGAAAGATTGCCGAATTTCTGTTTCTTTTGTGGCAAGCTTGGACACCGGTATCGGCACTGTGATTTGGCTCCCGAGACAGACATCGACGTCAAATCTTTGAATTATGGCTCATGGATGGGGGGTGTGGACCATATAGTCTCCGACCAAATCTTCTCAATGAACATCTCTATGGATAATAGGGATGGCGTGGATATTCCCGATGATAGTACATCGACCGCTTTGGTCCCCGGGACATACAGTATCACGAGATCTCATAACCCTTTGAATCTGGCTGAAGTGGTTACACAAGATCTAGCAGTGGCAGGGATGGATCTGGTTCCACCACAACTAACACAAAAGAAACGTCAAACATCGGAGATGACAAAGGAGGTGGCACTTTTGAACACATCTTCCGGTTTGAAGAAAAAGAAACTATCAACGGCGGAGGTTGCATGGCAACCCCGCCGACAGCCATGAGTTACTTAAGTTGGAATTGCCGGGGGTTGGGATCACCCCGTGCAATTCATGATCTTAAAAACTTTATTCGATCTCAACGGCCTGCTATTGTTTTTTTAATGGAGACACGGTTACTGCAATGTAATTTTCTTTTTCTGAAAAATCGGTTAGGATTTCGGAATGGGTTTATGGTGGATCAGGTGGGTTTTGGTGGTGGTTTAATTCTCTTATGGCGGGATGATTTGGATGTTTCTTTACAGAGTTTTTCTACAGGTCACATTGATGTTTGGGTGACAAATTGGTTGCCAACAGGAGGGTGTTTATTGACGGGTTTTTATGGGCACTAGAACACTACCCTCTGAAAATAGTCCTGGATACTTTTACGGCGCATCGGAGAGCACCGTACGGAACCATGGTGTATTATGGGTGATTTTAATGAGCTCTTGTTCTCTTCTGAATCCACTAGCAAATTAAGGCGGCCTGCCCAACAGATGAACCTCTTCCGGGACACTGTTGCTGCGTTAGATCTAACTGAATTTGGAATGTTGGGAGCATCTTATACATGGTGGAATAAAAGAAAGGGTGATGCGGCTGTTCGGGGTAAGCTTGACCGCGGTTTTGGCAATACTGCTTTCTGGCTGACTCATGGGACTGGGAGTATTACGGCGGTGCCGACTTTAACATCGGACCATCATGCTATCAATCTCATGGTCTGTTTACAGGATGCTAGAGCTCATGGTAGGAATAGAAAACCCGACAGATTTGAACCTTGGTGGCTTACTAATGAGGAATGTACAACCCTCATTCAAGATAGGTGGAGGTGTGAGTATCCTGCTCAGCCGCGAGATATTATGTTTTCTTTGGAGAATATTAAATCTCGTCTGCATGCTTGGAGCTCCAGAAAATTCGGTGTACTGCCAAAGGAAATTAAAAAAGTCAGGGAACGGTTGGTACAGCTTGAGAGGGAGAACACTAATGAGGATTTGATTCTGCAATTGCAGTCCCGACTCCAACCGCTTCTTTGATAATGAGAATGATTATTGGCGTCAAAGATCACAGTCTAATTGGTTGGCAAATGGGGATAGAAATACCTCATATTTTCATCACCATGCTAACCATCGGTACACCACCAATAGAATTACGAAAATTCTGGATGATCAAGGGAGGACAGTGGACAAACAGGAGGAGATTTCGAAGGTGGCTGTGGATTTTTTCTCTAATCTATTTTCTTCCGGCCAACAAGTTATGGATTATGATGCGGCTTTCAGTGGTATGGAGATACCAAAGTTGACAGACCATGATTATAGAGCTATGGCAGCTCCCTTCACTAGTGAGGAAATTCTCCGAGCATTGAAGTCAATGCATCCTACCAAAGCACCTGGTCCGGATGGTATTCACGCCACCTTTTTCCAAACCCAATGGCCAACAGTAGGTAATTCTATCTCTCGGATGCTCCTGAACTATCTAAATAATGGTCCGCCTTTTGTTGAGCTCAATGATACCTTTATTACGCTTATCCCCAAAGTGAAGAAACCAACGTCTATGATGGATTATCGCCCCATTAGTTTGTGTAATGTGGTGTATAAACTCCTTTCAAAGGTTTTGGTAAATCGTATAAAACCTGTGCTAAATGTCTTGGTTGGTGAATCTCAAAGTGCTTTCGTGAGTAATAGATTGATTACTGATAATATTATCTTTGCATCGAAGATTTTTCACTAGCTTAATTCTGGTAAGCGATCACGAGGTGATGGGGCATTTGCACTCAAGATTGATATGAGCAAAGCATATGATAGGGTGGAATGACCATATCTAGAATGGATGCTTTACCGTATGAACTTTCCTCTTGGGGTGGTTAAGTTAATTATGCTATGTGTGTCCTCGGTTCGATTTCAAATCCTCATTAATGGTGAGCCATCCTCACAGTTTTTGCCTTCGCGGGGCATCCGTCAAGGCAACCCTCTATCCCCTTATCTCTTTATTCTTTGTGCGGAGGGATTTTCTTGTATAATTAACCATGCCGTCAATCGGGGAGTTTGGAAAGGTATCAAAATGGATCGTCATGGCCCTTCTTTATCCCACCTTTTTTTCGCTGACGATTGCCTGTTGTTCATGCATGACACGCAGAATGGAGCTTCCACATTATCTTCTGTTATTCATGATTATGAGAGAGTGTCGGGTCGGAGAGTTAATGTGACTAAATCATCTATTTTTTTCTCAAAGAGGCTGCCACATGAGAGGAGACAAGCTATTGCACAATTTTTAGGGATGTCGATCGGTGATGGAAAAGGAAAGTACCTTGGGCTTCCTTATCTTATAGGGCGCTCAAAAACAGAAATTTTCTCTTATTTACAGGAGCGATTATGGAAGAAATCTCATGGTTGGAAAGAGAAGTTGTTATCTCGTGGTGGAAAGGAGATTTTGATTAAGGCAGTACTACAAGCGATTCCAACTTTTGCTATGTCGGTGTTTAAGCTTCCTCTCAAACTCTGCAAGGATTTGCAATCCCATATCGGGAGCTTCTGGTGGAGGTCTAATGGGGATACTAAAGGGATGAATTGGATAGCATGGGACACTCTTTGTAAACCGAAATCATGTGCTGGGATGGGGTTTAAGGATTTCCAGCTTTTTAATCAAGCTCTTCTCGCTAAACAGGCATGGCGATTACTGATTTATCCTAATTCCTTGCTTGTGCGTGTCATGAAAGCAAAATATTACAACAAGAAGGGTTTTTTGAAGGCTGGGATTGGTAGTGCTCCATCGTATATATAGAGATCTATCTTATTTGGGAGAGACCTCCTCCAGGAGGGGATACGGTGGAGGATTGGAGATGGCTCGAAAGTTAGAGTTTTTCACGACCCATGGCTACCATCTCATGGACCTTTCTTGCCTATTACCCCGCCCATTTTTTTACATGATCGGTTTACTGTTTCTAATTTGATGGTGAATGGAGAATGGAACTTAGAATTGTTGAATGTGTTGTTTTGTTGTTGGGATGTCAAGATAATTTCCAACATACCCCTTTGTCCGACTGGGGGAGAAGATACATGGGTCCGGCACTATACACCCCACGAAATGTTCACTGTTTCTTCGGCGTACAGGTTGGGTCTTCGGAGCAAATTACAACAACAGTCGGGCTGTTCTTCAGTAATTATGGATTGGAATATCATTTGGAATAGTAATATTCCACCAAAGGTGAAGGTCTTTGCTTGGCAACTAGGGCATACAGCTTTGGCTACTGGCCAGAATCTGTTGAAGAGGAACATAAAATCATCGGGGGCCTGTCCACGATGTCCCAACCGCTTGGAGGATGATATTCACCTATTTCTTATGTGTGATTATGCACGCATGGCATGGAGAGAGACAGATTTGCTGCCATATCGGTGGTTACATAAGGCCACTAGTTGGATGCACTTATTTCATGTTATTGCGGAAGAGGCCCCGGGTCGAATGGATTACCTTTGTAGATTCATCATGGGTCTTTGGGGTCTATGGAATGCTATAAACTCTCTAATTTTCTCAGGCAAACGGTTGGAACCAAAACCAATAATGGGCAGCTCCCTAGCTTTTCTCCATTCTTTTCAACAGTGCAAGGCTTCACAGCACGCCAGCCCGCCTATACGCGTGCAGGATCATCCCTCACGATGGCTTCCTCCGAACCTGGGATGGCTTATGCTTAACACAGACGCATCATTTTGTCCTACGGGGTCGGGTTATGGGTTTGTGCTCAGAGATCATCGGGGACTGGTTTTGAAGACTGGCGTGGGTACTCTACGACATATGTTGTATGCAGAACATGCAGAATTAGCTTGGAAAAGTTTTCTCCATGTTCAAGAGTATTGGAATCGATCTCTCATAATTGCATCGGACTGTCAACGGATGGTTTCACAGTTCTACTGCACGGTTCAGAATCTATCGATGCTTGGAGGCATACTAACTAGGTTGCGGCATTTGTTGAGACAGTCTGTGGATTGCAAACTCATGTTTTGTCCGAGATCAATTAATTGTGTAGCTCACAATCTAGCAAAGACTGGTATCTCTTTAGATACAGATGTAGTTTGGCATTTCTCTACACACCCCCTTGTTATGGGGTTGTTGCACTCCGATTGGCTTTGCATCTCTTAATATAATCTACTTTTTGGTTCTCAAAAAAAAAAAAAAAACTCTAACTACTATAATGAAAGGATTAGTCAAAGGTTGGATGGTCGAGTGGCATGTTGCCACCCCACCAACCGGCCCTTTCAGGGTTCGACACCCCCTCCCCAATGTATCAAAAAAAAAAAAAAAAACTCTAACTACTAAAATACTTACAATTAAATGTGATTGGTCAAATTTAGGTTAAGAAGATATTTTTGTGTGAAAAGTGGCTCTTCAACAGAGCCATGAATCTGCCTTTGATATTTTAAATGAGTAGGGAGAGTTGTTGACTCTACCTCAATCAACGGTTGTTATTTGTCCTATAATATCTATATTGAATGAACAAAATTTTTCAATTATAATTTTTTGAGGTAAAAATGCTTTAAATTAAAAACAAAAAAAAAAATTACCAAGATTACTTTCTTGCTCATACTATACTATATAACTTATGACAAATTGGCAAATTTTATCCTTTTATATAATTTTTGTGATTTTATCTCTCTTTAAAATTTTTATATAATTTCATCATATTTGTAGATATATAAATTTATTTATATATTTAAATATATAATTAAATATTATTTATATATTTTAAATATATATTTATATTTATATATTAAAATATTAAAAGATTCACCCCTTAGATGAGTGACATGTGGCAACATCAAAGCCACCGATTATCACTCACTTCATCTATAAATAGAGGGCAAATTCCCTCAAAAAATGGTCACCACACTCACTCACTCAAGAAGCTGAGAAAGTTGAGAGATATTCGAAAATTCCGAACCTCTGTTGAAGTCGACCCTTCCTCTCAAAGCCCATATCCATTCCGAGACAAAGTCCAAAAGCCCTCGGAAGAAGAAATCGGATTGTTCGATAGATCGAGATCAAGCCCAAAAGCCCTCGACATCGAATCTATTCCGAGATCCAGCCCAAAACGCCCCTCGAAAGAAATCAAATCAATTGGATCGAGACAAGCCCAAAACGCCTCTCAAATCCACGACGGATCGAATCAACGGATCTATAGAGATTGGACCCAAAATCTCATTTATTGTATAATTTGTTGTATTCAATTCATTATTTCTTGTAATTTTGATTTTACAGGAAATAAAAAAGAAATTATTGTCTACAAATTTGGCACGCCCAGTGGGACCATCTCTACCGTTCATCTCCTTCCGTCAGAATACCGTTGAAATGGAGTCCAAGGACGACAATGTCAACAAAGGTGATTCAAGCAACGTTGTTGTAGGCACAAGCGTTGGTGGATCGACGTTCGAAGCTTACGTTGGTCCTACCACACGAAGCTAAGGAAGAATGTTCGCCGATTTGCAGAAGAGATCGATTGGCGACACATCCAAAAAATACGGTAATCCTTGTTTTGATGCTTCAGCGCAGGATCAACCTAAAGGCGTTGTAGGAGGAATGGTTCGAAAGACGCTTGCAATGCTTTGGAGAATAAGTCCGTTGCAAACAAGGACGAATCAGAAGATGAAGATTCCTTTGCGGATTCCATAGATGCTGTCCAAGAAGATCAAATGAGCAGCGATGACGACCTCGAAGATACCTCTGCAAATACCTCTGTCATGCCCGTTATGATGGCAGACGCGTCAACCATAGAAGAGCAATTGGCAAACCTAACGAAGTTGGTGGAAGGCCTTGCGATGTAGACAACAAAGCAAGATCGCATCATTAATCAATTGCTGAGTAACAATGGTGAGTCCAATCAAACTACGCAAAGGCGCGTCGAAGAAGCAAACAAAGGTGTTTCCTTCAAGCAAGGGGAAGGATCAAGTAATCCCGAGACCATCAAAGTTGCTGAAAATCAATCAAAATACGTTGGCGGATCTGAAACTGTCAGACAACAAAGGACCGTTCATGTTTCGTCAGACGGACTCATTCCTATTGATGAACTCAAGAATTTCATCGAAGGGACGATAAAGGATAAGTATGATGGAAGTTCAAAATCTTCCTGCGCATATTCAAAGCCGTATTCAAGGAGGATTGACAATTTGAAAATGCCTATGGGCTATCAACCTCCAAAACTACAACAGTTCAACGGTAAAGGTAATCCTAAGCAACATGTTGCTCACTTTGTTGAAACATGCAGCAATGCAGGAACGGAAGGTGATCTCTTGGTCAAACAGTTCATCAGATCTCTCAAGGGAAACACATTTGACTGGTATACCGACTTGGCTCCTGGATCGATGGACAGCTGGAATCAACTTGAAACAGAATTCCTAAATCGCTTCTATAGCACCCGAAGAACCGTAAGTATGTTAGAGTTAAGTCACACCAAACAGTGGAAAGACAAGCCCGTCGTCGACTACATCAATCGATGGAGGAGTTTGAGCTTGGATTACAGAGATCGACTGTGTGAAAAGTCTACTATCGAGATGTGCATTCAAGGGATGCAATGGAGTCTTCAATACATCTTGAAAGGTATTCAGCCAAATACGTTCGGAGAATTGGCTACTCGCAGTCATGACATGGAGTTGAGCATCAAAACTCATGAAGATCAAGGGACCTTTGTCGCTGAACCACGTAAACGAGATAAACCAGATTTCAAGAAAACAAGTAAGTACCTACCTAAATCGATGTAAAGGAGTCTCTCGCGGCGAATCGGTTGCTCCTATCAAAGTTGCAACAAAGGTAAATAGAAACGTTACGAGAGGAGTGACGTTCGTCAAGTTTGCCAAAAAAGGAAGACCGACGTTAGAAGAAAGACAAGAGATAAGTTATCCATTCCTTGATTCAGACGTATCGGAAATGTTCGATGACTTGATGAATGCTGGTTTGATTAAGCTACCCGAAATGAAACGACCTCAGCAAGCAAAACAGACAAACAATTCAAACTACTACAAATATCATCGTCTCATTAGTCATCCTATCGAGCAATGCTTTGTCTTCAAAAACAAAGTGATGGACTTGGCACGCAAAGGAGTAATAGTCTTGGGAGGGAGAAAAGGTAACCGCTAATAAGATAAGTTCATGTTTTACTGTTCACGCAGAAAAGGTTGACAACGTTACAAGAATGTTACCCGGTGAATGTTCTACAAAGGAAGATGAGTCTTCTCCAATGGTAGACAGTTTTACGACTTCAATAAACTTCATTGATGATGATTTGTTGTTGGGGTCAAAGCCACACAATAGACCTTTATTTGTATCTGGATACATATGTCAAAAGAGGATTAATCGAATATTGCTTGATGGTGGTTCTGCAGTCAATATTCTTCCCTTGAAAATGTTGAAGGAATTTGATATTACGGTTGAAGAACTCTCACAAAGTCGCCTCATGATTCAAGGCTTTAATCAAGGAGGACAAAGAGTTGTTGGTGCAATAAGACTTGAACTCTTGGTTGAAGAAATGATTTCAAGTGTGCTCCTCCACATAGTAGATTGCAAGACATCCTACAACATGTTGTTAGGAAGGCCGTGGTTACATGACAATGGTGTAGTACCATCAACGTTACATCAATGCTTCAAATATATAAGTAATGGGGCAGTAAAGAAAGTTGTTGCAGATGACAAGCCTTTCACACCGAGCCAGGCATACATTGCGGACGCAAAATTCTATTCTCATGGCAAGACCGCAACGATGCATCATGAAGACAATCCGACTTTCATCGAAGAAGCTTTATTGACAAAGAAAGTACTTACCAAAGCAAGTCTGCAAAAACAAGGTAATGATGAAGATAAAGCTTCCACTTCCAATGTCTTGCGTTACGTTCTTAAGTCAATGAGGAAGGAAGGAGAATCTCCCTTCGTGAAAGTCAAAGCATTAAGTGGCCTTACCATGCCATTGACAAAGATTAAAACAATCAAACAGACAAATTCAATCCTCGAAGGTTTTGGTACGACCTGTAGAAGGTAAGAAAATTGAGCACGGTCAATTACCCGACAAGAGAACTGAAGAAGGCTTTGATCCTATTGCCTACAGATTGTTAGCAAAAGCAGGATACAATCATGAATCGAAAGGTATGTTAGGAAAACTTCCCATGACAAAGAAAAGATGCAAAAATCAAAGGCGGCAAGGGAAGGGCAACAGAAAGGTCACGACTTGGCCTTGGATATGTCCAACCTCTTCCTGTCCGGATCACCATAAAACGTGCATCCAACTTTTATGTGACTATGGAAGACGAAGAATCATGCATAGCAGGAGAGTCAATCTTGGATCGTTTGGGAAAAGACAATTCACAAACACCCAAATTTAACAAAAGAGTCTCAACAACAGTGGAAAGAAACAAAGGTAAAAAAAAATGGAGTATCTAACCCCTCAAAGAAAATTCAGAAGTCTGAAAATTTTCCTTGTTGGGACAAAGTGCATAGCATGATTCCTTCACGAATGGTAAGACGTCGGATCCTTGTCGTAGACTGTGGAGCAGTATTGAAAGCAAAAATTCACACAATAATCTCTACTAATCCAAGGGAGGAAGACGAAGAAAGTGTAGGGTCATCATATCATATTACCATTGTTGACGAAAATGACGTCGAAGAAGAAGATGCAAAAGACGCCTCCTCCAGAATTTGAGGAAGGTGTGAAGGCCACTGTTGATAAGTTGAAAGAAATCAACTTAGGGACTGAGGAAGATCGCAAGCCAATCTACATAAGTGCTCTTTTGTCCGCATAAGAAGAGAAAAAGTATGTTGAACTTCTACATGAATTCAGAGACGTCTTTGCTTGGTCATACAAAGAGATGCCCGAGTTAGATCCAAAGGTTGTTGTTCATCATTTGGCCACCAAGCGAGGGGCAAGACCGGTGAAACAAGCTCAACGTCGTTTTCGACCTGAATTAGTCCCATCAATAGAAAATGAAGTAAACAAACTTCTCGAAGTAGGATTCATACGAGAAGTCAAGTATCCCACATGGATATTCAGTATTGTACTTGTCGGAAAGAAAAATGGACAAATTCGAGTTTGTGTTGATTTCAGAGATTTGAACAACGCTTGTCAGAAAGATGATTTCCCACTTCCTATTACGGAACTAATGGTCGATGCTACAACTGGACACGAAACATTGTCCTTCATGGATGGATCGTCTGGATACAATCAAATCCGCATGGCAGTTGAGGATGAAGAAAAAGCTGCGATTCAGAACCCCCCAAAGGTATCTTCGCTACAAAGTAATGTCGTTTAGATTGAAAAATCTGCGGGGAAACTTACCAAAGAGCAATGCAAAAGATCTTCGATGATATGTTACATAAACATGTTGAATGTTATGTGGATGACTTAGTTGTAAAATCAAAAAGACGACAAACCCATCTTGAAGATTTGAAGAGTGTTTTTGAACGACTTCGTCGTTACCAGTTGAAGATGAATCCTTTGAAATGCGCACTTGGTGTCACTTCAATAAAGTTCCTTGGCTTTATCGTCAACGCCGAGGAATTGAGATTGATCAAGCCAAAGTTGATGCAATTTTGAATATGCCCGAACCACGCAATTTGCATGAAGTGAGAAGTTTACAAGGTAGATTAGCGTACTTGCGTCGCTTCATCTCAAATTTGGCTGGTAGATGTCAACCATTCAGTCGATTAATGCGAAAGAATGAACCTTTCAAATGGGATGAAGCATGTAGCAACGCTTTTAAAAGCATAAAGTCTTACCTGGTGAAATCTCTAGTACTCGCTGCACCAACTTCGGAAAATCGTTGTTGCTTTACATTGCTGCTCAAGAACGTTCTCGGGAGCTTTACTAGCCCAAGAAAATGATAAAGGTAAAGAAAATGCTTTGTACTATTTAAGTCGCATGATGACCCCCAACGAACTGAATTACTCTCCAATTGAAAAGCTTTGTTTGGCGCCGATTTTTGCAATTCGGAAGTTGAAACATTATTTTCAAACTCATACAGTAAAGTTGATTTCCAAAGCGAATCCAATCAAGTATGTAATGACAAAGTCGGTATTGTCCGATCGCTTAGCAAGGTGGTACCTGCAATTACAACAGTTTGATATAATTTACATACCTCAAAAGGCGGTGAAAGGACAAGTTTTGGCGGATTTCTTAGCTGATCATCCTATACCACGAGTGGGGGGAATTGATCGATGATTTACCGGACGAAGATGTTCTTCCGATTGAAGTTATGCCTCCGTGGAAAATGTATTTTGATGGAGCGGCACACACGAAATGGTTGCGGCATTGGAGTAGTCTTTATTACACCGATGGAGATGTTCTACCGTATTCTGTTACTCCGACGCAACAATGCTCCAACAATATGGCGGAATACCAAGCTCTTATTCTTGGTTTGGAGATGGTCATTGATATGAAGCAGCTACAACTTAACATCTATGGAGACTCAAAGTTAGTCATCAACCAACTTCTTGGTGATTACGAAGTAAAGAAGATTGAATTGGTTCCTTACCATCAATACGCTAAAAGACTAATAGGATGGTTGGGCGATGTATCTCTCGAACATGTTCCAAGGAAAGATAATCAGCAAGCGGATGCATTAGCTAAGTTAGCTTCAGTCCTTGCATCATTAAAATCAAGTATTTAAATATCTGTTTGTCAAGATTGGGTCGTTCCTCCACTATTCGACGACGATGATGACGACGACGTTGGTGACGAAGATGATTTGCAACTCGTTGTCAATGTTATTTCCGTTGTTGAAGAGAAAGACTGGCGTCTACCAATTATTGATTTCTTGGCATATGGTATCCTGTCGTCGGATGCAAAGAAAAGAAATGACATTCGGCGACGTGCACCAAGATTTGTCTATTTCAATCAAGTACTCTATCGGCGTTCATTTGAAGGAGTATTGCTACGATGTTTAGCAAACGATGAAGTGAAACAAACTTTAGAAGAGGTACATTCTGGAGTCTGCGGAGCTCATCAATCCGGACCAAAATTACACTTTCGAATCAAGAGGATGGGGTACTATTGGCCTACCATGGTGAAGGATTGTCTAGATCATGCTCGAAGATGTCAAGCTTGTCAATTCCATGCAAACTACCTCCATCAGCCGCCTGAACCATTACATCCGACAGTTGCATCATGGTCGTTTGATGCATGGGGACTTGACGTAGTTGGTCCATTACCTCCGTCGTCTGAAGGACATCTCTACATCCTTGCAGCCACCGATTATTTCTCAAAATGGACAAAAGCTACTGCATTGAAGGAAGTAAAAATGGAGAATATCGTGAACTTCATAAAGTAAACATCATATTCCGTTATGGAATTCCAAGATATATCATTACTGATAATGGTAAGCCTTTCCGCAACAATCTCGTAAAACAACTTTGCGACAAATTTGAGTTCAAACAATTCTTCTCATCGATGTATTATGCACCCGCAAATGGTTTAGTGAAGCATTCAACAAAACACTTTGTAATTTGTTGAAGAAAGTAATTGTCAAGTCAAAGAAAGATTGGCATGTGAGGATTGAAGAAGCTTTGTGGGCATATCGCACAACGTTTCGCACTCCTACGCAAGCAACTCCTTATGCATTGGTTTATGGTGTGGATGCTGTTTTACCGCTAGAACGTCAAATACCTTCATTAAGAATAGCAATTCAAGAAGAACTTACCATCGAGGACAATGCTCACATGCGCTTGGAAGAGTTAGAAGCTTTGGATGAAAAGAGGTTGGAAGCACAACAAAGATTGGAATGTTATCAAGCTCGTCTGTCCAAAGCCTTCAACAAAAAGGTAAACATTCGTTCCTTTCAAGTTGGTGACATAGTGCTTGCAGTGCGAAGACCAATTATCTTTCCGCAAAAGATCAAGAAACTTGAAGCAAAGTGAGATGGTCCTTATGTTGTGGTCGAAGTATACTCAAGTGGGTCGTATAAGCTCGCTGACAAAGATGGTGTTGAAGTTGGACCAATCAACGGGAAATACTTGAAACGCTACTACGCTTGAAAGTTAAAATAAATGCTCCTTGACGAACGAGCTAAAACCGCATGTTGCTCCTTTGATGTACGAGTTGAAACTGCAAATTTGAACTACGTTCGGCTTGATTCCTTTACGGGAGACGTGGCGACTTAGAAAAAAAAAATTTCTAAGTTCAGCCCAAACAAAAAAAAAAAAAAAAAAAAAAAAAAAAAAAAAAAAAAAAAAAAAAAAAAAAAAAAAAAAAAAAAAAAAAAATGAAAAAATAAAAAAATAAAAAAAAAATATTGGACAACCCACACAAATTGGGGCGGCCCAAAAGGAAATTGCAAAAATAAAAAAAAAAATTGAGATCAAGGCCCCGGGAAAAAAAAAAGAATTTTTTTTGCAGAAATAAAACAATATTGGACAGCCCAAACGAATTGGGACAGCCCACAAAAAAAAGGGACAAAAAAAAAAAAAAAAGGGGGCCCAAAATGAAATGATGTTTGTGTGTGGGCTTTCAAAAAAAAAGAAAAAAATGAAAGGAAGCCCAAATTAAAAAGAGCAGAGGGCCTGCACAGATTACAATCAAGGTGCCTAAATTAAAAAAAAAAAAAAGGGCAGTCGGTAAAAAAAAAAAAAAAAAAAAAAAAAAAAAATGCAGAATGATCGAAAAAGATGAAAACAGTAAAGAAAAGGAAAAGATTGAGAGAGAAAGATAATTTGATTAAAAAAAAAGTACTCAGAAAGAAAGTTAAAAAGTACAATATTATCTATTTATCTAAAGATCTCCAATTCTTGGTTTTCTTCCAATTTATCTCATATTCAGCCTTGGCCTCCTCGATCCTTTATGTCAAATCAGTGGGTTGATGAGATCGTCTTTGCACACCAGTCAATATCTTCTTGTCAATGAAAACTGAAGAATGTAGTCGAAGTCGTTGTTCTTCACACGTCTTTTTACGTTTTGATAAGTCATCAAGTCTAGAGTCAATATCATCTCTTTTGGAATGAAGATTTTTAATCTCAAAGCATCTATGTCGTCGATGGTGTCGATAACCTCTTTCAAATTAGCTCTCTTTCCTTCAAGTTGTTGTCGGGATTTGGAAATACATGCTTGGTTGGTAGATAGATTGTCATGTTGAAGTTGTAGGGAAACAATCGTCCGAACATTTTCAAAAATTGTAGCTAAAGAGGCTCTGAAAGATGTCACACCTTCATGATCTAGATTGGGTAAAAGGGATATAATATCTTCTTCCCAATTCAAAAAGTCTGTCATAAGAATTTGGTTGAGGTAATCAATGATTCCTTGAAAAATATTCTCAACGTTAATATCTTTTGTAGAGGCATCTTCACAAGGATTAGATGTGACATTGAATTCATCTAAAAGTGATTCCGGTGCGACATGATAAATATCATTGTTGACTAACCGCGGAGATGAAGACGTGAAATTGGTAGCATTATAATCATCCCCAACAAAATCATCATCAGGTATATCACCTTCAAGGCTCGAGAGCTTTCAAAGAAAGTAAAATAAAAAAAAAATAAAAAAAAAAGAAAGATTAAAGGATATATATTGCACAAAAAAAATAAAAAAAAATGACATTCCAAACAAATCGGGAAGCCCACAAAAAAAAAAAGAAAGGAAATAAAAATGGACGGCCCAATCGAATTGGGGCAGCCCACAAAAAAAAAAAAAAAAAAAAAAGTGGACAGCCCACAGAAAAAAATAGTCCAAAAGAAACAAAAGATGGTTTCTGCATAAAATATATATATATACAGGCCCAAAGAAAAAAAAAGGGGTTTGCGAAAAAAAAATAAAAATAAAAGAATATAATAATAAAAAGGGGCAGTAGTGAATTAAAAAGGCTGCTACGTTTTTTTTATTATTATTTTATTAAAAAAAAAAAAAAAAAAAAAAAAAACAGTATGTAACTTACATGATTAGCCAAACTTGAAGGAGACATAGTGGAACTTGGAACACCATCCAAAAGAGGAATATCTTGTAAAGAATCTACAGGAATAGCTAGAGTAGGTGAAAGTCTTTTCTTCTTTGGAGGACGATTCCAAGGATGATCTCGTTCTTCATCACTTTCCGAGAGACTCTCGTTGGATTGATGATCATCAGTAACAACCGAAGTTAAAATCTCCTTTGTAGTTGCAGTAGTGCTTGGGGAAATCGTGAAAGATTTCGACTTTCCTTTGTAAGTCAAAGACTTCCACCACAAATCATACTCTTCCGTACAAAGGGGCATGGTAGAACTTGTTGCAATAGTTACCCGAGATTTTGTTCCACGACCAACAGACGATTGTCATATAGACAATAACTCTTTTATCGACTTGCAAGATGGCTTTGATTTCAAAATACCAGGGACGTCTTGACAAAAACCAAATTGTCTGCAAAATCTATGAGGGCTGTATGGTACGATTAAATAATCCTTACCTTGTCCGAGTGTCAAGTAACATGAACGAATGTTGATCAAAAGAGCTAGGTTCCGAGGGGAAAGTTTTCCTTCATCAATCAAGGTTTGCTTATCTTTACCGAATGAAAGGAAGCTATGAAAGGTATCACCTGGCTGTTGAAAAAGATTTACCGCGTCAAGACGAGAAAAGTATTTCGCCATCTTCTCTCCATGGAATTGAATCATTCTGGGTGGTGATTTGATGTTGACATGTTTAAAATGTGAGTCAAAGTGTTGCGCTATCCAAGCATAGACAATGTGAATTGGGAATGTAGCTCTACAACGCCCAAGTGCAGACGAATGGACGATCTCGTTAAGACCATTGTAAATATTTGCTAGTATTGGAATCGCAAGACAGAAGCGGCGGCTGCAAGCCATGTAACTTGCAACTTTGAAAACATCCGGACGAATGTAACCTGCATTCTTACCTGGAAAAAGGAACTTACATATCCAACATGAAAGGAATGCCGCCAATTCCGTCTTTGCACGTATGGCCTCTGAAATATTTGAGTCTCCAAATAATTTGTCAAAATCTATTGCAGGAAAGGAGGAATTTGCGGTAAAGGTTGAAGGAGTCGGATTGCAAGTCATTCTAGGAAATTGACGCTTCCGCGTTGCCAAAGATCCGGGCAGAGGGGTCAGATACCTGTCCTAATCCTTTGAACCAAAATTGAACCCATTGCTCAAGCATTATGCCGGTGGGATCTCCATCCTGCAAGTTTCCCTAATGCAAAAAAAAAGATACTTACAACTTTGAGGGGTTCGTTTGTCAAACCGTCTCTCGCCGAGATGGAATAACTTCGTAAAGGGAGGCCGCAGCGAGTAAACCTGGTAAGTGTGAATAAGTCCCAAATCGAAGTAGACAGCTCACCAATAGATGTATGCAAAGTGTTGGTCGAAGGACACCACTGGTTGCAAAAAGCACGCATCACATTCTCACAACGATCATAGGTGAACAACGACGCATACACATCATCATAGACCTTTGCATTCTTCAAGGCTCGTTCATGATTTACAAGAATGTACTCGGTCCACTCCCAGTAATTTTTTGTGTAACTTACCTCACCAAAGTTGGATGAATGAACAGGCCATGAGGACTTCTCCGTATTTGTAGTAGTAAAGGGAAGGGAAAACTCTCGCGATTGTGAATCTGCTTTATGAGTAGTAGATGACAACAAACTTACCACTTGAGGAGGAGATGAAGGATGAACATTACGAGTCGCGGTAGAAGACCAATTGGTGATTCGGTGGTAGCTTGCGACTCCTTGGGACGTAGGTGCGAATGGACCAAATCCAGCTTCATGTACTTCTAAGTTTAAAGATTTGATTCGAGACTCATTGCGACGATCAAGAATAACGATATGTTTGTAAGGTTCGTCAGCATCCTTAATATCCATAATCGGAAAAAAAAAAAAAAGAGAAAAAAAAAATCAGTCTTTTTATTAAAAAGAAAGAAACAAAAAATATTATAGTTAAAAATAATAAAAAAAAATTAAAAAATTAAAAATAAAAATAAAAAAGGAGTTTTCTGAGACGCCGACAGAAGAAAGAAAAAAAAAAGGGTCTTTTGATTCTGCGGCAGAAGAGAGAAAAAAAAAAAAAAAAAAAAAAAAAAGTTCTCTTTTTTAGAATGCCATGAGAGTTGTTTTTGAAAGAGGCGGAATAAAAAAAAAAAAGAGAAAAAAAGTTTTCTTGAAACTGGTGAAAAGAAATTAAGGTTTTTGTTGAAAAAAAATATAAGGAGAATTTTCTTGGAATTCTGGCAGACAGGAATCTATCAAGGTTAACTTACTGTTTGACAAGTTCCGAATAAAAAAATTTATGATGGAGGCATCCTTTTATAGACTTAAAAAATCTAGGAAGTATCCTACTATAACTCTAATTTGAACCTAAAATATTTTATATATCTATATATATATATATATATATACATATATATTATCTTCATATAAATATGAATTCGAATCATATTTATTGAGTTAAATTCAAATAAACTCAAATAATTGATTCAAATTTTATATCTATCTATATCCAAAATTGATATGATATATATATCTCCAAGATTTTTGGAACTTATTCCCGAAACAAATTCTTCAATCTCGGGAACAAGTCTCAAAAAAGGGCAATTTGTAGATATATAAATTTTATTTATATATTTAAATATATAATTAAATATTATTTATATATTTTAAATATATATTTATATTTATATATTAAAATATTAAAAGATTCACCTCTTATATGAGTGACACGTGGCAACATCATAGTCATTGATTATCACTCACTCCATCTATAAATAGAGGGCAAATTCCCTCAAAAAATGGTCACCACACTCACTCACTCAAGAAGTTGAGAAAGTTGAGAGATATTTGAAGGATTCCGAACCTCTGTTGAAGTCGACCCTTCCTCTCAAAGCCCATATCCATTCCGAGACAAAGTCCAAAAGCCCTCGGAAGAAGAAATCGGATTGTTCGATAGATCGAGATCAAGCTCAAAAGCCCTCGACATCGAATCTATTCCGAGATCTAGCCCAAAACACCCCTCGAAAGAAATCAAATCAATTGGATCGAGACAAGTCCAAAACGCCTCTCAAATCTACGACGGATCGAATCAACGGATCTATAGAGATTGAACCCGAAATCTCATTTATTGTATAATTTATTGTATTCAATTCATTATTTCTTGTAATTTTGATTTTACAGGAAATAAAAAAAAATTATTGTCTATAATTATCTTTATAATTTTAAAAATTTTTATCTTTTCGGTTAATTTATTAACGGTTAACTTGTTAGTCAACTTCTTTTCTTTTTTTTAAATAAATTTATTGGAAGGGTAAAATTGTCAAAATCCTAATCCACTTGGGCTTTAGTGGGAATAATTTTAGATTTTCTTTTGAACAGTCAGTCTCTTCTTCCTCTCTCTTTTTCTTTCATTCTTCTTCTCTCTTCTTCTGGATCGGCCGCCATCTTCATTTACGAAGGCACCCCTTACTCTAAAAGATTTTTTTTTTTTTTTTAATTATAGAAAACAAAACAAAAGAAGAAGATGATGGTGATGATATTGATTAATGGTGCAGAGGGTTTGAATCTGTTGGAACGAGCCGCTTCTTGACTCCATAAACTGGATCAATCTCGCTTCCCCGGCGGTGGCAAGTGTGATGAGTAACGGTGCTGCTGCTACCGCTGATGTTGTTGTCGATGTCAGTACAGTGATGGGTGAAATCAAATTTGGTTGGTTTACCGTGGATAATAATTAGTGGTAATAATTTGTGATGATCCATGAATTATAAGAATAATAATATTGATGACCATTAAGAAAAAGTATTGTGAAGAATTAATCCTCAAAGACATGATAATATGTGATGGAGAATAAGCAGAAGAAAAGAATTAATTTGCATCATTCATTAATAACAAAGATGATTATTGATGGAAGGGGAGGGTTAATTTTCTTTTTTTAAAAAGGAAAAAAAGGACTAAGGATGAAAAAAATGAAAATCTTCTATAAAGCTTGCAATTTGCAGACCAGAGGAAGAAGGGGTGCCTTCGAAAATGAAAATGGCGGCCAACGAGAAGAATGAAGAAGGAAGGAAGGAAAGAAGAAAAAGAAAAAAAGAAAAAAAAGAAGAAAAGAAAATCAAAATTATTCTCAAGGAAGCCCAAGTGATTGGGATTTTGACATTTTTACCCTTTTATAAAATTAGTTTTTTTAAAAAAAAAAAAAAAAAAAAGGTTAATTAACCGTTGATCTCAATAAATTAACAAAAAAAAAAGATGAAACTTACTAAAATTATAAAGATAAATGATAAAATTATATAACAATTTTAAAGAGGAATGAAATCACAAAAATTATATAACTTAAAATGAAATTTACCAATTTACCTACAACTTATTCAAAACAAATCTAATTAAGCAAAATATGAATTAATATGATCAATGAATAATTTATATATTTCAAAAGTCTTTAAAATGGTAAGTTGTAGCTGAATTATTTGTCCATCATTCTCTACCAGTTGAGTTTTAAGTAATGAGTCTCTAGTTAATGAAATTAATATAAATCATATTATTTTAAGTTATTATAATACATATTAGAATATTTTAAGTTATAAGAATTAACTTATTGCTAAGAAATGAAGTACAGAAAAAACATCAACTTTAGTAAATTAGTGGAGTCAATAAATAATAATAAAATTATTTTATAGATATTTTTTGCATTTCAACCACTAATTACAAACTTCATGGACAAAAAGAATTCAATAATATATTCTTTCTTTAGTAAGAGTACTCTAACTAATAGTTTGAGGGAGTTGGTAAGTGAACTTCTATTGCTTCTTCCAAGATAGATGATTGGGAGTTCAAATCCCTTTCGGGTGGTTAGCGACATGTTAAAAGCTCTGGGTCGGACCCATAACCCTCGAGTAAGAGTCGAACTTTGCGAGCGCTCCGCATGCCGAGTTCGGATTAATCTTACCGGAAAGCTGGGGACACCGAGCTCCCCAAGTAGGTAAAAAAAAAAAAGAGTCTAACTAATCCAAGGCCATGTAAAGATCTAAAACATTATTTAATAAAAAAATAAAAAGAAATTTATTCTTGTTGGATGATTAATATGCAATTAATGTAAAAGCTTATGCATGTGTTAAATATTAAAAGAGATCAGAAGAAAACAACGACAATATTATTACAACTAGATATCAAAGGTAAACATAGCATGAAACATTAATTGCTAATTACATCAATAACGATTATTTATGCAAAATATTATATATATTATATTTGAGACTGCAATTATTCTTCAAAACCAGTAATAACCTATTTACCATTAATATCTCCATTTTCTTTAACTTCATTGGGTGCTTCATCTTGAGATTTTAGTCTTTGTTCTTCCTCAGCCTTCAATAATAATAATCTAGCAGCTTCTTCCTTTGCTACTTCAATCCCTTTAATCACTCTCTCTAGACAAATGTCAGCGTCATCGTTTGAAGATTTAGGCATCAAATTCTCTGCAATATCTGCGGGTGTGATCTTAGCCTCTTCTAACAACTGACGAATCTTGGGAAACAAATGGTGGGATGATTCAGTATTAATATTCAAGTAGTTGTTGGCAAGGATCTTGAATGCTTCAAAGTCACAAAACGACATTTCTATGTGTTTATCCATTCTCCCTTTCCGAATGAGTGCTGGATCAAGCTTTTCAATATAATTAGTAGTGAAAACAATGAGTCTTTCTCCTCCACAAGCTGACCAAAGCCCATCAATGAAGTTCAAAAGCCCAGAAAGTGTGACTTTGCTGTCCTTGTTTTCTTCTTCCATTTTCTTCTTCATCTCCTTTTTGACATCTTTTTCCTTTTCCTCATCATCACCATCTGATTTCTTCTTCTCCATCCTCTTCCCAGTAAGATCAAGGGAGCAATCGATATCTTCGATCACTATAATTGACTTGCTAGACGTGTTTATGAGAAGCTTCCTGAGCTCGGAATTATCCTTGACACAAGTCAATTCGAGATCATACACATCGTAGTTAAGAAAGTTAGCCATGGCAGCAATCATGGAGGATTTGCCAGTTCCAGGAGGACCATAGAGAAGATAACCACGCTTCCATGCCTTACCAATCTTTCCATAGTAATCTTTAGCTTTGCTAAATGTAGTAAGGTCATCAAGGATTTCTTTCTTCATTTTAGGATCCATTGCTAAAGTATCAAATTTGGAGGGGTGTTCGAACATCACGTGGCTCCAAATGCTCCTCTTCCATCCGTACCAATTCTCACTTTTATTGTTTGTGTACAGCTTTCTTTGTCTTTCCTTCACTGTGATAGACTTTCCTTCGTCCAAGACATGTTTTAAATATGCGTTGGTGACGAGTTCCCGGTGCTTTTCATGGAAAGTTAGAGTAAAATTTCTCTTCTCATCTTCTCTTGGATAGAAGGAAATGGACTGTTTTGATGATGGAACATCTTGAACACAATTCCACCATAGCTTAATTCCTTGGTATTCGTCGGTGACTTCTTCGTGATCTTGCATACTCAGCACAATTGATTCGCAATCTTGAATTATGTTTGCCTTCAGTCGCCTCGCTTGTTCTGAGGATGTCTTGTTTAGGTATCTTTCTATGGTCATATAAGCCTTGCTCCGCTCGAATCCATTTCCTTGGTACTCTGGAATTGTGATTTGAATGTAAGGGTAGATCCGTCTTTTCAGTTTCTGCCCATATTTCTTAATCATGCTCCGGAGTTCGTAGGGGAAATAGTTTTGATACATTGCCCAAATAAACATCATTCCAGCCATGACTGATCCTAAACTTCCCCACATTTCCCCCATCGTCATCATCTTCTTCTTCCTTTTTCTCACTAATGAAATGTCTATCTATCTATATACATACATACATACATATATATATATATGTGTGATGCTGTCTTTTAGACAAAGAAATGGACCGTCTTCCACGAAACTTCAAAAAAGTTGAACAATTTCCATCCACGAGCACGACACTTTGGGAATCTATTACTAATGTCCAAATTTAAAAGACTTTGACTCGTTATGTCCAAATCAATTACTAATAGTTTTTCTTATAGAAAAATGGCCAAAATTTCCGACGGACTAATGCTACCTTTTCTTACGTAAAGTTTATGATAGGCCATCATTTTCTGGGCCAGTAATATGAGTCATGCGCTTTGATTAATTTAGCCTCCATGCATTATTTAATTCCCTAAATAACACCTAACCTTATTGGAAGAGACAGAAATATTTTTTAAATATCACTAAGAAAGAGTTGTGCTGTAAACAGGGGAGTCGAACCGAATATTAGAAGTTTAATTGTTTGAATAAACTTAAAAATTAATAAAACTTAAAATATTGTTTAAGTTTGATTTGTTTAATAAATGAATGAGCTCGAGCGAACTTTGTTCGCAAATTATTTGGTTTGTTTACAGCTCTAGGAAAAAGGTAAATGAAGAGGAACTGCCAATTTTTTTAGGGTTTGTCAAAAGAGATAGAAGAAAAGTTGAATTTAGACTCTAAAGAAGGTAAAGAAAGGGGAACCTCCACTACAGATTAGGAAAAATGAGAGAAAAAACTTTTATATATATATACCATAATTTAAATATTATAGGCTTTTTTTAAAAAATTAATATATATGATATATAAATATTTATAATTTGTTTAGAAATGTTTTGATAACATGAAAATTAATCGAATTTAAAAATTTATTTGAATTTAGTTTATTTAATAAATTAATAAGCTCGAACAGAGTATAAACAAACTTTGTTTATAAATAGTTTCGGTTTGTTTACAGGTGTACTAAGAAATTATGTAATATATATATATATATATATATATTATTATTTTAAAATATTGTTAAATGGAGAATAACTTCAGGGAAGTTTGAATGGTCATGGAGTCACCCGTATAGGTTTGAAGTCAGCTAAGTTGTCAGCGCAGTTGCGTCATCGTGTGGTTTATTTATTTATTTAATTTTTTTTTTTTTGCGTCATCGTGTGGTTACTTCCACACATCTTCTGCCTATAAATACATTTAGTGATTAGGTATCATAGGAATCTTTTCCTCTTAATATAAATTAAGGTTGTCAAGAAGACGTAGTTTAGTTGGTAGCATTTTCACTTATGATATAAGAGATAATGAATTCGAGATATCATAGATGTTAAGATTTTTTTTTTAAAAAAATATATATATATAAATTAAGGTTGAACTATTACTCTACTAATTTTTTATTGACGGTAAGGTTCTTGAGAACAACTTCGTAAATTAACGTCATCATTGTTCTTATTTTGATTATTTTTTAAATTATTTTTTTTAAAGTGTTTTGATCGTATTTTGAGGGTAAAACATATATATTTGGGTCGGAATTTAGATCTATAAGGCTTATAAAGCTTATGCTGGTTAAAGGACTTAGTTGGATTTTTGGGCTTCTTATGAGGCTTAGACTTATAAGAAGGAAGACCAAACTGTTCACAGAAAGATTCTAAATCTTTCTTATTTTGGGCTTTGTCTCGAATTAACCGCTTGAGCATTTTATCTTGTTTACTGATTTTCGGGGCAACTTGTTGGATATGACTAGTTAACCGACCAAAGGTAATTTGTTCATATGGAATGGTTTGACCATAATGAGTTTGAAGGTCTTTACGAACTAAGTCACGAAGGGATTTAGGGAGTCCATCTAAGAATTTTTCTTTCTAATATTGGTTATTACCATTTGCTCGGGAATAAATCCTAGCTAAGAAAGAGTCTTTGTACTACCTAAAGTCGGAAAGAGTTCTACACTGTTATTGAGGATTTTAGAGGATTTTTCACGGAAAATACCGAGATTACCTATGAAAGTTTTGGCTATGGTAAACAATAAAATTAACACAGCATCGGAGATGATATTTCCATCCTGGATGATAGGAGTTGGGAGAGGATGCAAGTGGTAAACAAAGAAATATTAGATAGGTTTTATTGTTTATATGATGGGGACATTTCATGAACGTTATAGATATTTATTAATTAATTAGTCAAATTTATTTTATTTTATTTTAAAAAATAATCTTAACATCTATTATGTCTCGAATTCATAACCTCACATGTCATAAGTGATGGTGCTATCAATTGAGTTACGCCTACTAAAAGAGATTAGAAGAAAACAACGATAATATTATTACAACTAGATATCAAAGGTAAACATAGCATGAAACATTAATTGCCAATTACATCAATAACGATTATTTATGTAAAATATTATATATATTATATTTGAGGCTGCAATTATTCTTCAAAACCAGTAATAACCTATTTACCATTAATATCTCCATTTTCTTTAACTTCATTGGGTGCTTCATCTTGAGATTTTAGTCTTTGTTCTTCCTCGGCCTTCAATAATAATAATGTAGCAGCTTCTTCCATTGCTACTTCAATCCCTTTAATCACTCTCTCTAGACAAATGTCAGCGTCATCGTTTGAAGATTTAGGCATCAAATTCTCTGCAATATCTGCGGGTGTGATCTTAGCCTCTTCTAACAACTGACGAATCTTGGGAAACAAATGGTGGGATGATTCGATTGATCGTATTAATATTCAAGTAGTTGTTGGCAAGGATCTTGAATGCTTCAAAGTCACAAAACGACATTTCTATGTGTTTATCCATTCTCCCTTTCCGAATGAGTGCTTTGGATCAAGCTTTTCAATATAATTAGTAGTGAAAACAATGAGAATTTCTCTTCTCCACAAGGTGACCAAAGCCCATCAATGAAGTTCAAAAGCCCGGAAAGTGTGACTTTGCTGTCCTTGTTTTCTTCTTCCATTTTCTTCTTCATCTCCTTTTTGACATCTTTTTCCTTTTCCTCATCATCACCATCCGATTTCTTCTTCTCCTTCCTCCTCCCAGTAAGATCAAGGGAGCAATCGATATCTTCGATCACTATAATTGACTTGCTAGACGTGTTTATGAGAAGCTTCCCGAGCTCGGAATTATCCTTGACACAAGTCAATTCAAGATCATACACATCGTAGTTAAGAAAGTTAGCCATGGCAGCAATCATGGAGGATTTGCCAGTTCCAGGAGGACCATAGAGAAGATAACCACGCTTCCATGCCTTACCAATCTTTCCATAGTAATCTTTAGCTTTGCTAAATGTAGTAAGGTCATCAAGGATTTCTTTCTTCCTTTTAGGATCCATTGCTAAAGTATCAA